>VWZL01006099.1:657792-674133 GCA_013396915.1 Stercorarius parasiticus | reverse complement strand
CCCCCCCCCGCGCCGCCCCCCCCCCCCCCGCCAGTGTCGGCTCCCCGCCATCGTCGGCTCCGGTGCGCGGCAGGTGCGTGTGGGGCCCGTGGTCGGGGTGCGGGGGGTGGTGGCGCCGGCTGTGGGGAGGGAGGAAGAGGAGGAGGAGGACGGGGTGTCCGGGGAGCGGGAGGAAGGCGGTGGGCAGGTGCCGCCCCGCCGCCTGACAGCGTCGCTGGGCGCCCGTTTCCCTGGGAACGGGGGGAGCCGGTCACTCGGGCGGCGTCTTTCTGAGCTGGGTCTGAGGAGCTGCTTCCCTCTCCCCGGATTTTCCCTCAGAAACCGCCCGGTTGGGAGCGGTCGGCTCAGAACATGAGCCTCTACAACTTGGACCGCTTTCGCTTCGAGAGGAAGAGGAAAAACGCGGAGCAGCAGGAGCCTGCCTCTCCTCAGGCGGCCCAGGTGCGGGCAGCCAGCTCGGCTGCTGCGGCAGGGGAGGAGGATGAAGGGACAGACGAGGGCAGCAGGCCAGACACTCCAGCCTCGGATGTGACAGAGGGAACTGGTGAGTCAGGTGTTCCGCGTGGCACCTAAGAACAGTGCAAGTACTTCATTTCTAGAAATAAAATAAGTGGTGTCTTTTGGTTTGTTTTTGTTGGGTGTTTTTTCCCCCCCTCTTTGCTTGTTTTTCAAATGTACTTTTCTATGCGTGTGTATTTCACAGCAATTTCTACAAAGTATCCTTATTTTAGCAGTGCTTGCTGTGATTGAACCTGCGCATTTACATTCAAGTCTGAAACCTTCTGATAACTTAAGCTGAAATGACTCTTTTCAGTTCAGTGAACAAGCTACAACTTAAACGTTTAAAGTACTTCAGGCTTTCCTATTTCTTAATTATCTATAGTGATACTTATTTTACACTACTACAGTATCTCAGGGTTTTCAAAGAAAAGAAAAACAAATATCCTTTAGGTGTCTGATAAATGCAACACTACATAGACTTGACTTTTTCACTAGAGTCCTAAGCTAATACAATGTGGAATATCACAGATAGAACTGAAAAGAAAGAAAACAGTTTCTTTTCAGTTGGGCCTGGTTTTGTAAAGAGCTGAGAAACCTGCTGCTGATTCTCACAAGCTGATCACACTAACAGTTTTGTAGTGGTGTCTGTTCTTTTCTGGCAGTAGCTTGTGGTTTTCGTGGAAATGTGGAAATCTTGCCTGTGTAGTAATTTATTGGTTTGTTTGGCTGATACGCTAGAGGTGTGCTGTTTCTGTTCAGTTTCATCAGTTCATGCTAATAAACAGCTGTAATGGCTGTCAGCTGCATAATCACATTCACCAGTATGAATTCCACCACATTCACCTCCTTACTGAAGGAGTAAGAATGGAAGAACATTATGGCTGATTATTTTATACGTTTCGGACATTCCGTATGACTTCTGATACAGATGTCAAGATACAAGTGTTATTGGAAAGATCAGACAGACTTTGGCTATGCATTTAGTCAGTAATGGAGCAGCAATATCAGTTGGTGTTGTTTAACTATGTTGGTTTTGCATACGACTTTCTCTTAGTGGAAGGCAGTTTATCGTAGTACCTTATCTATGCGATAACAGAACCTTTCACGTACATGGAGGAGTTCACCTTTTAAAGGTGAGCCAAATCAATATTGCAGTAAATTGGTGTTTACTATTATATAAATCTGGCTTTTGTGCAGGTTGACTGTTTTCAGTTGACTGGAGTGCTTTCATGTTTACGTTAGTAAGTGTCAATTGTTGCTATATGTTTAAAAATATACAAAAAAATCCCTCTAAATCTTGGCTTGAGAGTTGCCAGTCCGGAGTTAAGTAGCCTGTCCACTAGCAGAGAGGATGTTTTGGTGGCAGGGAGAGCTTAACACAGGAAGCAAGCAACTGTTAATTGTGGCTTCTGCATGTGTGTGATTTGTAATGGATTGCATGAGAAACTGGCACACTGGGGAAGTGCGCTTTGGAACAGGTGTCATCTTCCTCTCTGTGGTAAGTCACTGTCTTGCACGGTGTAGGAGTTACAGAAAGCAGGTACCCTTCTGGAACTGTGAAAATGGATGTGAAATGGTGTGAAAATGGATGGTGCTGTTTGCTTTGTGCCTTATTTGTCTTTGCGGTTCATTTTTTTTAAATATTGCATTTTTTCCTTTCATCTGCCTGTGGACTTGACTTTGGCAGTAGAAGTGTGTAGGTAGACCATAACTACGAAGGCCAACAAACTTTGGAGCTGCTTGTTTTTCAAAATACTGGTCTTCCTTGGTTTATATTCTACAGGGGTGGGACTGAGGAGGAGAAGGGATGTGACATCCGATTTAGAGGCATCAGTGTGAGTTTAGATTTGAGGTAATAAAAAGAAAGATGAAGGGCAGCCTAAAAGAGGAACTGTTGTGGAAGGCTAAGTAGTTGTGAGGAAAATAGTGGGAGACAGTGGTAACTACCACTAAAACACAGTAGAGTAGAAGTGCAGACAAAATTACAGCAAGTGGCCGACAAATAAGAGTCCATGGACACGGATGCTGGTGTAGAACTGGGGTGCTAATTAACATTTAAAACTGAGGTGTAATTACTAGTATTTTGCATTTACGTAGTATTTTATCTTTCACAGATATTGAGTGTTTAAAGGTGGAGTTCTTTGGTGTCTTTATTCACTTATTTGCGCCTCATTGTTATGTAACCCATTTAAAATTCCTTTAAATGGACCATTTTAAAAATCAAATAACATTTTCTACATCTATAAAAGTTAATAGAAAATAGAACACTCACATTTTGTCTGCAGCATATGAGGCACTTAATTGTAAAAGGGGAAACTAGATTTGATTAGCAGATGCCTGTCCTTGTTTCCTAATTAGTGACAAAAAACCAGAAGATTTCTTTCTTTGGGTCAAATAAAACAGAGCTATTTGGTTTTTTTTCTTGTATTATCATGGAAGAGGTACAGAGGTGACTAGCTTATGGCACTCTGTGCTCTCGCTACTGCTAAATATGTAAGTCAAAGTATTGAGTTCTTTTATACAAGAAGGAGTTTACAGCCAGTTAACTGAAAATAAGTTGCCCTAATGCTCAATAATTCATGTGAGGACAACAATTACTCTTACTTCTTCTGAAGAGAAGCACAGTGAATTCACAAAATACTGGTACGTGAAACAAGAGGAGCGTGTTCTTTATTTCACTTATGCAAACAAAAAAAATATTAAATAGCTGATGGCTGTTTTTGTCCTGTTTCACTTGGCATCATGCAATCATATTGTCTATGTAAAAAGAAATTTAAAATCAGACTCCTTCCTTCAGGAGCACTAATGGCTCACTATAATTTCCTAGAGATTTCTTTAGATTTGTGTTTTGTCAAGTGTCCTGAAATATGCATCAAATGAAAAGCTATGATAGTTTTAATTTCATGCATCTTGGAAAAAGTAGTCAGATGATGCCTGTTGTATCATGAAACACCATTATCTTTTTAGCTAATTTTTTTGGTTTCCCAGAACAAACTAATATTGATTGATTGTTCTGCACCCTTGGGTATGTATGTATGTAATGCTTCTTGTTGCTTTGTGTTGAACGTACATACCTTACACTTTAATAAGTAATTTGTAGTATGATGGCCAAAAGAATTGGTTGTTTTTATACACTTGTGTATATTCAAAATTACGCAGGCTTGCAGTGACCTTGTAGTCAAGTTGTAGGTGGCAATTCTGAACATTACTTAACAGGTGCAGAAACCAACTATGGGGGCAGTTATCAAATTATATCTGAAAGATACCTCATGAAAGAGTTGGAAAAATGCAGTGGATTACTACAACTTTCTGTAAAAATTAGTATTATTTACTAAATGATACACGCATTTGGTTTCTATTTGTCTGTGAAGATAACAGTGAAGCTATCTTCTTAGTTTTCAATTGGATGTTTTCGATTATGTAAATAGTTTGGTGTACTAAGATAATGAGGTTATTCAAATTTGTATACTTCTAATACAGTTCTGCCCCATTTCTACAATAGGAATAATTAACAATCATGAATTTCAAAATGAGATTTGTATTCAAAAAGCATGCTTACAAAGCTTCAATGATAAATTGAAATAACAGTTGTAGATTAATTTAAGCTACTATATACAGTCCTGATATTGATGGTTAATTTTGTTGATATGCTTTCTGGACTGTTCAAATATATAACACGAATGACTGCACTTTCAGGTCACGTTGATGAGAGTGTCACATCATTCACTTGCACTGGGACTGCTTGTTTTTGTTCTCATCTGTTGTCTCTTTCTTTATGATCTGAGGAAGTCATGTCTTTTGCTTATGTCACAGTTCGCAGAGTATAATTCTACTTAAAGCATTTCTGGGAAAAAGTAATGACTGCGGTACCTAGTGAACTTTTCTGAGGATTCATCTGAAATTCCATGATATGTTGAAGTAATCATCATTTTAAGATGGTCTTTTTAAGAAGCACCTTAGAGTAACACTGACACTTAGGACTATTTTAGCAAATGAAACAGACTTTTCTTTGAAAGTGGAATGCTAATTAGCATGTAGACTTGAGCAGCATGCATTTTGGTACTGCTTTCCAAAACTGAGTGGAAATTACTTTTCATTTGACAATGCTTGTTGTGCAGTGTTAGTAATTGTGGTGAGCCTCTAGTACTACCTCAGTTTTGTTTTTATTTGGGAGAGAAGAGGCTGGCTTTCTCTGAGTGTGATGTATGGTTTGTGTGGAAGGTTGTATTTACAATTATAGCTCTGCACTAGGTATATGCTTCTCAAAAGACTGTAGTGAGTATGATTTTTTTAAAAAAAATGTATATTTCAAGGTGAAGTTTTTTCAAGAGCAGTTGAAGCTGTGTGTTTACTGACTAAACTAAACGAAATATTTGCTCTATCATTATAAAAACAGTTGCATTTGAATACCTTAATCCCTAACCTAACATTTTCTCCATATAATCATAGACAGTTTGAGCCAGTTATTCTCATAGAATCTGTTTGTATGATAGCAAAATCAGTAGTTGTTGTTGGGGGTTTTTTTGTTGTTTACATCTCTAGTTGGACGTACTTCTGTGTTTTCTTATTTCTGGCCTTAGAGTCAAATACTGGTCTTATGATGGCAGGCATTCCTTAGCAGTCCTTTTTAATTGCCTATAATCAGGAAATTCGGCCTCCAATAATTACATGCTGTGGCAATGACTGTTTAATCTGTTACTACTCTACAAGATTATAATTTGCTCTAAATACAAGGACTCCTTATTACATATGTAACTTCTGCTCGCCCTCCCCCTCCATTAATAAGGGATTGTGTTCAGTGGAATAGGTGGAGGAGGGGGAGAAGGAAACAATTGCTTTTTTGAGAGAATGCTTTTTCCAGGCAACTCAGCATTTCATAGGTATAAGAGTTAGGAGTTGTCATGAAGATTGGACAGTGATTGCTATTTAAAGTAAAAATAAAATGAAAAGTCACCAAGTGAAGCAGTAAATACTCTTTTTATTTAAATCTAAACCTCTTCCAAGGTTTATATTGTAAAGAATAAAATTATTTTTTAAGACCATGTTATTTTTTGTAGACTTTCCATGTTGTTTGTTTGGGATTTTTTTTAAATCCATTAAGAATGCTGCTTAGCAAAGCTGTCATGAGTACCTGTCATCTGAGTGTCGTGCTACTTGCAGGAGGAATATGTTTGGAATATAGTCTAACCTACAAGGCAAAGATAATGAAAACTGGCTTCATCAATTCTATTAATTTAGTAGAGACGTGAACTTCTCATGTTTCTTGTAGACCTGTTTTGATATTTCTGTTCACATCTTTTATGAATCTCATATTTCTGTTTTATTGTGATAGCCCTTGCTCAACTAGCCTAAGTTTATAACCTTCAGGATTTTTCTCCTTTATTTTCCTTTGCTAGAGAGGAATTGCCGAAATACGTTTGCCCACGTCTTTGTTTAAATCTATTAAAAAATGTTTGATACATTCCCAAAGGTCTCTCTTGCTCTTCTCCTGTATTCATCTTAAAACTTAGATGATCTTCAGATAAAGCAAAGCAACTGCGTCAAGGACAACATGTCTGCTTCTGAACATGGATAGGTAGAATAAGGTACTGCTGAGGAACTTTCTACTGCCAACATGTTGGTCTTGGTTGCAGGGAGGCCTGTTTTGGGACAGTATGTTACTGCTTCAGAGCTAGCAATTTTTAGGAAGGCTAAGTTTACACATGTATGGGCTGTTCAAGACAAGAAGATAACTTTGACAAGTGAGACTTTAACCTCTCTTAAAAATCAGTACCCTAATCCTCTATCATGTTTTGAAAATAATGGAAAAAGTTTAGATTTTTACGGTAACTCGATTAAATTTGAGGCCTTTTATCACAGACGAAGGAATTGGACACCATGTAGCTCACTTCTGCATTTGATTATCAGATGAATTTATTCTAGCCTCTTGTGTGTCTAGTCTTTGCTGGCAAATCAGATTTGGAGACTGACGTTATGCTCTGTAGTAACTTGACTCAGCAAGTTTCTGTGTCAGTTAACGGAGGCAGAAGAAACTACCTTTATTTCCAGCTGAAATTATGGTTCCAGAGTTAGCAGCTGAGAAGCACTGCTGGCATTTGGATTGTAGGCACATGAGTTTTAAGAAAGGATTGATGCGCTAGAGGGAGAGGGTGCCCATGATTCTGTAATTGCATTATGAGGATGTAAAATCTTTTTATATGACACTTACAGTTAACGCTAACAGTTATATCATTAAAACTCAAACTTTCCCAGGAGTTTTGTAGCTGCCTCTCTTATTCGTGATTGCTCTCATTGGTTTCTTATTCATGATTCAAAGCTCTTTGGTGTAGGAAATGAGTGTGGGGATTTTATTTTTTTTTCCATCCATCCACCACCCCAGTTCAGGGTATATTACTGTTTGTCATCCTTCACTGAGGCTCTTAATAAACCATAGCTTTTCTTTCTCTATTTTTGGAGTCTCCTCTACCTGTTCTCTCTTGCTCTGTGTTCTCGCCTATCTTCTTACAGTGTAAATCAGACACTATCAACAGTGGGGAGCTCCTGTTTCTTCAATACCAACTACGTGGGTGGGACTTGAGCCTTTTACCCCATGACAGGGCACATCTTCGCACAGAAGCACAATGGTGGGTGGAGGAGCCCCAATAATGTGATCGGAGGAATGGCACCTGCCCTGGCTTCTCCCAGGGCTCTAGCAGGAGGGCAACTATCCCTATGAGTTGAGGGTGATGCCCATGACCATGAGCCAACAGCAAAGCTATTGGTAGCACCATTCAGGCTGAGGGAGGTTGCTGCCTTTGAGGGTATGGGACTTCTTGTGAGATGAAAGTAAGAGCTGCTTAGGCTCATACAAAACTGCCTATGGGATATTTAAGGGGAGGAACCAAAGGTAGGAAAGGAGATGTATCAGAGTGTTTGAAGAGGAACAAGTTGTGGGAAGATAGAGGGATAAGGGGATAACAGGGGCTGGTTACCCATAGACAGGTCAGTGTACTTGTCTGGCTGTGCCCTGTCAGTCCTGTCTTCTCATTAAAATCCTTTTGTAGCTATTTTACTGGGCGAGGGGAATCTGTTATGTGTGCATGGGGGGTCTAAGTACCAGCAGCTAGAGCGAGGAGCAGGGTCACTGTGTGTCTGGGGTGCCAGCTGGAGGGACCAAAGTGAGTGGAAAATGAAGTGATGGCTAGTGTGGGCTGCAGAGCCTGCGTGTTGGTGCTTCCCCCTCCCTGCACAGCCCCTGCGGAGGGAAGGGGGTGCCAGGGAAAGCGGCCTGGGAAGCCAGGGAGGGACCAGAGAGTCCGAGTCGCCCATCTGTGCATTGGGGCAGCCCAAGACGAGAGGACCCAGTGCCGGCCACCGGGTAGCGGGTAGAGAGATCCACGGCGTATGTGTCCGCAAACCTATGTGAGGGGGTCTGTGCCCACAGCTGGAGCGGGATGCGGGCCCTGGGGGCTGCTGTGCTCCGGTGCCAGCAAGTGAGGAGACTGCTGGGTGTCTAAGGCTGGAGGGGTCCCCATTGTGTGTGTGTGTTTGCTGCCAGTGGACCTCTGTCCTGCTCAGCCAGGAGGGGAGCAGGAGGCAGCTGTGGTTTGCAAGCCCCTGGTTCAGGAGCAGAGAAGTGAGTGAGGGCTGCGAGGAGGCAGCAGCACATAGGAGGTAAAATTTGGCAGTCGCCTGGGAAGCAGATGCTCCTTTGGCATGAAAGACAGACAAACCCCTTCTTACTAAACCTGGTCAGTAAGAAATGTGTAAGTGCCGGATTACAGAGATTTTTAGATGGAAATTAAAACATGGGTTTCTCTGCTGAAACAAGCTGCTGAAAGAAGAGAATTCTTACTTGTTGTAACTAACTCTTTGACAGGCTGTGATGTTCTTTTGTGAAGTAAAAGCTGAGATGACAGTGATTATGTGCTCTTCCTTCTTTTTGCTCCTCTGTTTCCAAACAGATGGAGTAATGCCTGGTTAGAAGTGTGTTTCATATTTTTGGTAGGATTTTTCCTATGCATAGCTAAGGTCATCTGAAGATTTAAGGCTTCAACAATTGCTATTTTGAACTGTCACTGAAGCCTTATTTACATTTCCTCATGGATATTAAAGAAGTTTCAATTACACTCGCTCCCATCAATTTGGTCAGTGTTAAGCTCCATTTTCAAGTTCTTTTCTTCCTTTTCAGTAGTGTGCTATGTAACATTAGGTAGCGTACTATTTAAGTTTATTTGGTACCTTTCCCTTTCAAAGCCAGTATCACCTGGTAGTTTCCTGTGTCAGCAAATTGCTTGTACTTTTAGGATTTATCTTTTTTCCATTAAGTGCTGCCACAGTGAGTTATTTTAAATTTATTTTCTGCAAGATTACTTTCATACAGAAAATAATCTCTGTAGCTGTCACGTTCTCTGCTCCATGAGTTTTCTTCCTCTCTTTAGTCATATGCCTCCGGGGTCCATAATTTGTCTGGTCTTAAACTAAATTACTCGGCTTACCAACTATTCTTTCTTTCCAGCACTGGCTGTAAAAATGGTAAAGTGGTAGAAAGGAATGAAGTCTTGAATGCGTGGGACTGCTGCACTAGGTCAGACGACATACGGTTCTTGGCTCATACATTTCGCAACATGCCTTGAATGCTTTTCTTCAATTACTGACATGAAATAGCACACTAAAGTGGTGTCAGTTGCATCCAAGTATTCAGTTTGGTTTAATGCGGGTTTAAAGACAGAAGAGCTAGAAGCTGCACGTTCCAAGTCCATGTCTATCAATTAAAACTTGTGTTTTTTCTGTACGGTTTTCTAAAGATGGTAGCAGAACAGTTACAGTCTCCATAGGCAATGGATTGAACCATGTGTTTTACCTTGCCCGGGCTTATACGGGAACATTAGAGTTTTAGAATCACCTTAAAATACACAATATATGCAGTTGGAGCATATATTGTGTCTTAGCTGCATTTGGTGCTGTGCTGATAAAGGGCAACAGGGCAAAGTCTAATAAAGTGTGGTCTTTTTTGATTTTGTTTTTGTGTGTTAATCCTCTCTCCGCTTCAGCTTCAAGACCCATTTTGTATGTCAGGTTTTGTGTAGATTCCCCTGTGTGGTTGTGTTTTCCCCATCTACATATGTGCATGGAGTTGGTTTTGGGTGTAGCTGACATTGCGGGATTTAGTTATGCATCATTCATTACTGATTCAGGAAGTATATGAATAGACTGGCTGCTTACGCTTTTGGTTGTCTTACAAGCAGGTTCAGAACTGAAAAGTTCTGCACGCTTAGTTTTGCAGACCTTTTTGCAAGTGTCATTGGAGGTAGTATATGATTCATGAGATGTCTTCACAGTGACATATCCTGGTTATGTATAGATTCTGTATATCCTGGTGCTTCGTATATAACACAAAGTATCCTTCCATATGCTAAATTTCCTTGTTAACAATCAACTGGAGCATAATGTGGAAAAGACTGGCTAAATAGATTATATCTCTATAGGAGCTGCAACTTAACCGTCAAGTTCCTTGATGTAGTTTCCTAATTTTCTGCAGTTTAACACTGACGTTCCCTTTCTGAAAAGCTATCAAGAGAAGCAGATCATAAATCAGCCATCAGATACATCAGTATGTTTCTACCCATGTCCTGATCAACCTGGAAGTAGTTGAGATTTTTGCTGATTATTCATTTTTCCAAAAATAAAAATGTATTTATAAGTAGTTTTTAATCTAAAATATGTGATCTCTTAAACTTTGTGGTATAAAAATTTGTTTGCTGTAAGAGGGCTGAGGATTCTTTCCCAGGTAAGTTCCTACATTAAGAAATACAGCTTACAAGAATTTTCCTGCATAAGAATGTGAGTTCTGTTTAAATGGTTGCTGTGTATAAGCTATCTGATGCTTTTATGTCAGATAGCTTATATTTATAAGCTAAATATAAGTACAGATAAATATTTGAAGTCAAAGTCATTGTTTTCCTGATTTTTCTCGTATTGAAATGGTTTGCACAGGGTATTCCACCATCCCAGAAACTCCTGAAGCCAAGAGGACAAGGAAACAATCTTACTTCAAGCATCGAAGAGGAGTTCAGTTCCTAGATGTGTCTTCAGACAGTGAAGATGAAGAACCAAGAAACTTCAGTGCTGTGAAAGAAGACAGGGCTCCAAGGAGAGATGTGGTTGTAATGTATGCTTTAAGCCAGTTTTCTGTTATGTTTGTGCAATCTGGTGTGATGTTCTAAATTGAAATCCTGAATTGAAAATCAGAGGCTAGGTTCTGGTTTACTGGTTTGTGAGTTACCTGCCCCCAACTGCTGGATTTCAGGGAAGAAGGATCCAGCTCTTAAGCCATTTTCTCAGAGAAGGCACTTACAAGGGAGGAGTTCTGTGATGTTGAATGATACGTGTGATGTTCATTATATATTTGTGCCTTTCCCCCTCTGAAATCCTTTTAATGGCACTTGAAAGCTTAACCATAAAATATTTGCTTTATTAGTTTTAAATTATATGGGAGTTGATTTTAGCTCGTTTCGTTTTTTTCATGAAACCATAGTGGACAGGAAAGCGAGCAGAGCTTCAGTGTGTAATATAAGAGTTCCTGAGCTAAAGTTAAGTATTAGTTGCATGATGTGTTTGCTGTGCTTAGTGAAAACTTTTTCTGTGGTGATTTGGAAATTTATATTTTTTAATAAGCTGGGAGAGAAGAGAGTAATGTACAAGAGTCACTTGCGTGGGTGCTAATAAGGCAGCATCGAGAGTGCAAGAGACACAAGAGGTAGACAGACATCTCGCACAACCAGTTGGAATGGTTTTAAGAAACGCCTGCTATTTATTACCTGCTAGTTATGTCTGTGTGACTGAAATGTGGTAGTTGTCTGTGCCCCTTAAATATTCCCGTGCTAAGCAAAACAGGATGGCTTTTTTTGATAGTCTGGCTGAACTAATCTGTGTAAAACTTTTATGGGAATAGCAACCTTCGTAGGCGTAGCCTCTTGTCAGATTTTCAGTCCTTAAGCGGAGTACGGAGTTACTGGAGCTTGTCAGCAGAAATGAAATAATGCTTTTCTCTGCTGCTATCATCTGAAATTCTTGATTTATGTTTTTTTAACGCATATTCACGGAAGTTTCAACTTAAGGCAGATACTTGGTGAGAAAAAAAAATAAAAAATTAGCAGAGCAAACTCTTGTTTCTATCTATGGTTTAAGTTGTAGATAGTGCAAAGATACAGAGACAGCAAGCTGGTTGTATGCACCGAATTGGCCTGTGTGCTGTGCTGTGTAAATGTAGTTACGCTGCTTCTGGGATCAGCCTGGTTTGGAAGCAGTACAAGCGGTTTTGTACCATGTGGGGCCAACACTAATAAGCCATGCAGGATCCAACTTGAAGAGCCACAGCTTGCGATTTCTGGACTGTATTCCAGTTACTGGGAGTGAGAGACGGACAGCGAAGCGGCTCCTGGTGGGACTGATGAACATAAGCTACATCCTCTTGTACTCTTCATTATTCCTGTGTAGCCATTTGTCTCTTATGCACCAGGCACCCCAGTGCCCGACACTTCCGCATGATGCTAATCGATGTGTACCGAACCCGCTAAGCTGTCTCACAAGTGTCATTCTGGTTGAGCTAATAAACAAATTGAGAGTGTGGCAGGAGTTAGCTTGGATCTGGCCAGGCTTATGAGCTCTGGCTTGTGCTGGATTTAGCCTGGCTTTGCACGGAATCAGGCAATCTGTGCATTTTAGTGCATGTGTTACCTAGTGTTTGGGGGTTTTGTGAATTTCTTTTTGCAGGATATCCCAGCCCCCCTTATCCTTAATATGGGATTGTGCAGAAAGCATGACTTTCCTAAAAGGAAGTGTGCCACAGGCTTCGCTACCAGAGTCACTGTCTGGACTCTGTTGGAAAAAAGCAGAACTCCTAACACAAGGTTCCATGGGTCATTCATACTCACGTAGCAATTAAATGAGTGTTTCTTCATGCTTGATAAGAATGTGATTATACAGAGAGGACAAGATTTATGATGTGTGCAACTCTGTCTTTGCTGGCAAGTATCTAGACGTTAATCCCCAATAGGAAAGGATAGGGTAATTGCAGTGTTACCATTTCCATTTGGATTGATTTTTCTTTTGTAAATGCAGTTTATAAAGAAATGTCTTTCCTTACCAAGGCAAAAAGATCTGAAATATGCTAATAGAATTTTAATATGCCATTTCACTAAGACTTTTTTAAAGTAGATGCTGGGTTCACGTTCTGAAGTTTACAACTAGATGGCTTGGTGGATTATAGAGGAATTTGCGTTATTTTGTTTCAAGGATTTTTTTTTTTATTCTTAAGAGGCACAACCACAGTGCATGTGGTTGTGTGTGTGTTTTGAACAGGATAGGGAGAAAAGGATTATTTGATGAACAGTTGTCTGAAAATAGTGTGTAAGTGGTGTGCTACTACTTTTTTCAGACTTTTATTGCAATCTGCCGGTTGCAACTGCTAAACAAAGACACAGTGAGGAAAAACAGGTTTATTTTTAGTCTTTTATCTATATCTGTGTAAAGGGACCTGTAGGTAAAGCTCTTTGATGGTGAAGTCCCTATGAAATGGCAAACTCCATACTGTTCAATTAATCTTCATTGAAGAAATGAGATTTTTGATGGCAGTAGGATGGGAGAACTGTGTTTACATTCAGTCTTGTCTGTGCTTTTCCTGTAGGTTATCTCTAATAATAAATTTTCCGGTTAGTTCAGGACTTTGCTTTTTTCAGGAATGTTCTTCCCACGTTTAGATGTTTAAGACGCTGTGTAAGGATTTTTGAATTTTTTTTCTCTGTGAGCTGATAACTAGGACAGAGTTGATACTGCACCTGGAAAGTTTTTACAAAGAACTTATCCACATCTGTTTGTCTGTTGGGCAAATAAATACTAGCGAGACTGGGACAGACTTGAGATGGTCTGATGTAATTCAGGTCGTTGAAATGATGAAATGTATTAAGATGGTTGTTGCTAAATTGGCAAGTAACCTTTTATAAGCACAGTATGAGGGTAAGTCATGATATTGCCCTTGTCTGTTCCTCCTTTCTTCTTTCCTTTGCTAAGTTGAAATGTGTCAGAAGACTTTACTTAATCATATATGCTTTATTTTGTCCTGAATAGGAGGTATCACCTTGGGTACAAGTTGGTTCAGTGTTCCTGAATGCATCTAAACGCATTTTGTGTGATCCTGTTGGTTTTGGTTTACAGTAACGTTCTGGTGGAGTAAAACATTCATAAGCAAAAATAAATTTTAATCCATGTTCTCCTCCATACGTCGTAGCTCTGAACAGTCTGACGATGATGAGGAACAGCCTGAAGATCAACTACCCCAGTTGGTGTGTGTCAATGGTGGGGATCAGCTGCCAGCTGTGAAGGAGGATGTAAAGGAAGACATCAGGGATGCAAAGCTGCAAACACTGAAGGAACTTTTTCCCGAAAGAAGTGACCAAGAATTACTACAAGTAACAATGCTCTGTTCTTTTATTTTGATGACTGTTTTGTAGGCAGTGTTCCTAAGCCTCTGGCTTTATTAGAGGGAACTGCCTTAGTTCTGATTAGCAAAAGGATATATCAAAGTAATGTATTTTAGCGGAACTACAGCCATGTAACGTTTCCATACACACATGCATACATACACAGACACTTATGTATATATAAAAATGAATATATATACGCGTGCACACTTTATTTTTATATATATATATATATACACAAACACATAGAGCTTTAGATCGACTCAGCAACAGTTATTTCCAGTGTATAGAAAATTTGTCTATTATTTCATTCTGTCGTGACATTTAATCTTAGTTATAACTGTCTTGGTTGATAACTATTGATAACTGCCATTGTTGGAATGCAGCTTACTGATTAAATGCAGAGTGAGTGAAGCCATTGGCATCTTCTCCAGTAGATGAAATGTTGCATCTTTGGATTTATGAAATTTAATACTCAAAGCCTTTAGTACTTCTAGTGAGGCAAAAAGAGGGTAGTTTTGAATTTACTATAATTTATTCTGATTATGCTGATACGTGAACCAGAGATACTCTTGGCTATTGTCCAATGTACGGTACAAATCTACAGTAATTTTATGGTACCTTATTACAGTAAAATATCTTCAGTACAGTAAAATACATTTTTAAGAAGGTTACTTTTCAGTGCTAATATGTAATGAAGTTTTCACTAGCTTTAGTTTTCAAAGCTAAATGTATTTAAATTAATCTGTTAAGTTTCCTGGTTGTTAAAATGTCATTAAAGAAATACAGAAATTTTACTGGTGCTCCTTGTTGGATGGGGTTTTTTTCCCAGTGGATCAAGCTTTATGTTTAGGCTTTCTACTTTAGGAAGAAAGAAGGGTTTGCAAATAGCAGTTTTGGAATCTTTCTTCTGGATGTTGTAATAGGATTTACATTGTAGATGTCCAGAACGTATGAAGTTTCAGCTACAGAATGATAAAGTTCATCATAGCATAGAAACTAGCTAGAAATGACACGTGGTGTGTCAGACTGCTCTTTTGTGACTTCAGTGGTGTTTTTAACTACTCAGTGGTATGTAGTGCTGGTGCTGCTTATTCTCAGGAGAGTGTAAGATAGCAATTAATAAGATAGTAAGATTACAATTAATTTGTAAAAATGATCTGTTTTGAAATTACATGTGCATGGAGAAAGAATCTAGGACTGCAAGAAAGTATAGAGAAACTTTGAGGCATGTTATAAGTTTCATGCGTATACTTTCAGGAAACTGACTTGTGTGGCATAACAGTATACAGAAATTCTATGAGTTAAGGAGTTATGTTTTTGGATCATCTGGTTTGTGATAGTAACATTGAATTGTTTTTGAAAAAAACCTTTAAGTAAACCTGCATGGTATGTTTGTGAAGTAGGAAAAGAAGTGATAGTAAATGAGATTGTATTAAAAAGGTTTTCCAGTAGGTTTTTTAAAGTGTTTCCAAATACAGCTTATGTGATCAGTCTAGCCAATTTGGTACCTGTTAATTTTTTTCTTGGATTTTATAATACATGTGTTTTTGGGGTGTTTTTTTAAAGTGTACTGCAATTGTGGTGATCTGTCATTGTTCTCGGTTCAGATGGATTAAGTCTCATCACTTAGAACTTGACTTTTTTTTTGCAGTTTATAGAATCAACACACACAATGGATGAAGCAATAGCTGCTGGCTTGAAGTTCAATGAAGAAGGTATGTTTAACAAAAAAAAAAACCACCAACCAAAACCAGACTTTAGAAGCTGTAGCTAATTCAGTGAAGTAAACTTGGTTGGGAAGTATTTAAAAAGTGCTAAAGCATATGCTAAAAGTTATACTATTGTCTGTTTATTGTAATAACAGAAAACTGTAATTACAGGCTTTGTAAGGGGAAAGGTGAAAAAAGGATGCAGACCAAAATCCAGAAATAGAACAAAAAAGGGGAATTTGTTCTGTGAAGCTCAGGATTGCTTTACATGTGGGTCCTGAAGTGATTTCTGTTCTTGCTGGTTCCTTCTTTGCCCAGAAGTTGGGGCAAATAGTAGTGGGTTAGCAGTAGTAATTCTAAAAGTTGCAGATGTGAAATCTGGTGCTATGGAAAAAATATACTGGAGAATGTAGCCACTTATAACTAGATATTGTTTGTGTCAAGGCCCATCACAATTTTTTCTTCAGGTTGACTTCAAGACTTGCTTGTAATTCTGAATAAGAACTATTAGTCTTAAACGTAAGACAAATGCCCATGATTCTCTAGCAAAACATCCCCCAAACCTTGCCTTTGAGCCCTCAGAGCTTTTTTTTAGGGTTTTCTGTTCTGCATCTGAGTTTATGCAATCTCATGGTGTTATTTTAAAAAAACCAAACAAAAAACAAACA
>VWZL01006099.1:627263-657761 GCA_013396915.1 Stercorarius parasiticus | reverse complement strand
AACAAACAAAAAAACCAAAACACCCTGAACAACCTGCTCATGTGTCTTTTCATGCAGTATCCTATGGATTTGGAAGCAATATGTCTAGGAAGCTCATTTGCTGAGGGAGAACAGTTTTGCTCCCTTCTTAATCTGGTTCCTCTGTTGAACTTACCATATTTTCATCTTCTGATTTTTATATACAACTTCAGAGATTTTTAACAATTTTCGGAAAGCTTTAAAACATTGTGCTAATCTTAATGAAGGGTTGCTTTTGTGTTTTGTTTGGAGTTTGTTGTTTTGTTTTTTTTTTTAACCCAACCAGACTAACATTTTGAGGTTATCACTGTGTGCATGATCAGATTCTATAGATGGGACTTCTTGGATGCTGGCAATAGAAAATTAAGGTTGACATATTTTTGAGGGACACACTACTTTTGAGTGCTGCTGCACCTGGAAAATCCCTTCCTGGAAGACTATGATTACTCTTCAGGGGTTTTGATTAATATTAAACCAGTTTAAACTAATATATGTCCTTAAAATTTGTTGCAGTTCACAGTGTTTGGACTAAACACTTTAATTTCTGGTATGTAGGCCCTGCCTTTTGGCCGTTTTTGTGCTGATCCAGGAATGCTGTTTCACATCCTTTCAATACGAGCCCACAGAAAAACCTTCTTGGCAGCAAAATTCTCACTAATCACAGCTGTTGTATAAAACGTTTAGTTAGGAGTAAGCATGCCTGAAAGTGATGGTATAAATCACCTCATTTTGGACACTTTTTTTAAAATGCGAGAGACGTTACTGAACATCTGCTTACCTATGTCAATTTATGATATGCTTTACTTGTTGTGATGTGTTGAGTGTGTGAGAGAGGTCAGGGACAAGATAGTTCTGTGAAGCATGGCTTTGCTAAAAAAGTGTGGCCAAGTCATCTTCAAATTTTTCTGTTCTTTCAAAATGACAAAAACTTGTATTTATAGCTTGAATTCAGTAGTTGTATATAGTTAAAACAAGAAGCATTGCAGATAACTTATAGGTTTGAAGACTAGATGTGATGCACCGAAAACGTGTGTATGAATGAAAGATGTGAAGTTACAGTAATACCTGCTGCTCGTGGTTTGTTTCTGGTGTTGTTTTCTGTACATCGTGAAAACCGTGAAATCAGGGTGCTTCTGAACTGAAGCCTGATGTAAACCTGTCTGATGTTCACTGCTTTTTGAACAGGCAAAAATGGCTGTTTCTTCTGTAATGGTGGGGGAAGTCATAGTAGTAAGTGGGGGTTTTTTTGCAGTGGTGGCAGCAGATAACAGTGGCAGTAGTTACAGATGCCTCTCTAAATTTTGAAATCCTGGAGCTGCTTTTCTCATTGCTTGTTAATCATAAGCTTTGTAGAGAGAACAAGGATTCCCCTGGAAGGCCTGGTGTGCCCTGCCTCCACTCCAAGAGTGGTTCCTGTCTATCAGTAATAGAGTTTCTTCATCCCCCTCAGCTGTATGCTCCCTTAAACAGAAAGGAATAATTAAGTGTACCTTGCGAAGTGAATGTCTTCAGGATGTTGGGATTATTTTTGTTCTTTGCAGATGACAAATGGCAGGGTTTCAGAAGACCACAGGTTGATTTCTAAATAATTGTGTGTTGGTAGGTTCCTGAGACCATGGTTATCCAGATCCTTTGCTACAGTTTAATTGCCTCTAAAATTGCTCAGAGTCGGGCTTTCTTCAAAGACTGTTGAGAGCTCAGCCCATGACTTCAAAGCAGGGAGATCTTCAAAATACTCTCATGTGAAGCCCATGTATTTTTTAGGGCAAAGTAGTTTGCAGGGTCACTGTTTGTATTCAGAATTATTCATCCTGAGCACAGTTTTAATTGAGCTTAAGCAGTAATAGCATGAGGCCTCCATGAATTCTAGTACTTTACCCAACAGTGGCCTGACAGCCCTTAGCTTTGATATCAAGACAAATGCACATTTCTCAGACTATTGCTTTTCCTGGCAATATTATTTAAACAAGGTTCTTGGGCAGAAAGGTCAAGGTCTGAGTGGTGAAGGAGAGCCACCTCCCTGCCATTGGCACATTCTCTGGATGCTTTGAACTGTGCTGCTTGTATATATTTATACCTATATATACAAATACATAGACTTTGAAAACATCAGTGTTTTCTGGTTTCTCTTGCCAGATCCTTCATTTAAGGAAGAATTGCTGACGCTTTACTTTTCTGCCTTTGGGATGTTTTAATGATTTATTTTTTTTAATATTTGTATGTCACATCTCTGATGTCATTGAGTCCAGCAGAAAACTTGTTTAACACATTTCCACACAAAATGTCTTTTTGTGAAAAGATGTGGCTACTAAATTTTACACAACTGAAACTATTTGGATCATCCAGGCAGTCTTTTGGATTGGAGAGCAAGTGTGCTTTTTTTTCCTTGTGTGCGTGCTTGTTCACTGGACTTCGTCAGTCTGGGCACTGAGGTTGGCCAGAGATGCCAGTATTGGACATCAAAGCTCTGCAGGCAGTTTTTCTTTAAAAAGAAATTTAACTTGCAGTACTATTTCAGATCATGGACTAAGAAGTTTTACAATAATTTGGTCTGGTAACAGTTGCTGCTTCAAGCAAAGCTAATGTGCAGAAATAGTGGTAATGTGTTCTCGGCTTCATGAGCTGTGCATGGTGGCAGTGAGAAGATGCACCTGACTGGGCAGGTCGTAATGCTAAGATGATAATCTCTTGATAATCTCTAGGGTCCAAAGATATTCAGAAAGTTCTGGCTCATGAACTATTCATAAATAATATCGTTATCACTGATATTTATTTATCACTGACTTAATATGCATAGTTTTCTCTCAGACATTTGGATTTAATGTTGAAAACTTTGGTGGTAACCTCTCCGGCGTGCACTTGAGCCAGAAATCAGTCATCAGCACTTCCAGATTGGCAATGAAGTGCATACTCCAACTCACAACTGGGGTTCAGCCTTGATTAAATACCATCTTTCCAAAAGCAGTCAGCTTGAATAAAAAGACAGACATACTTTTATGCAACTTGTGTGTAAAACACTTGGCAAAAAAAAAAAAGTTATTTCAGTTATTATATATGAGAGGTTATTGCTTGATTAATTGCCAAACTACTGAAGAAAACTTATAAGTAAATAAACATGTACTTTCAAGCAGCTGCTTTGCTTGACATTTCAGTGTATCTCTGGACTATAATAGGAAACTATTATGGAGACTGGTAAACATCTTGTGCAGTTAATAAGTAGCTACTATAGTGTTGGTTTGAATGATCCTACTGTTTTGAGGTGAACTTAATGAAAGTAATTAATTCTTCTGCCTCGATTCTTTTTAAAGCTGCCTCTCGTAAAAGGAAACTAAATGATTCTCCCTCAGATTGCAAGAGCAGAAATGAGCACGTCACAAAAAAACCAAAAGCTGATTACGTGAGTACTGTTTTTTCTCTCTGTGCATTGTAAAATAAGTGGAATTACCTGACTTGGTCACTTGCAGTGGTGTCAAGAACTTGATGTGTTTTATGAGGAAATCCAATTAAATTCAAATCTTGCCATCTGGTTTCTTCTCCTTGGCAATTCTGAATGGAATTACCTGCTTTGTTCTTTAGTGTTTGTGGATTTGTATCCCAATAGCCTGTTCACCGTTTTCATGGAAACGGTTGGTGGCAGGTAGCAGTATGTGAGCTGCTGAGTACCATTCAGTCCTTGTGAACATCAGCGGGAGTTATAGGCTACGGATCACCTTCCCTCATCAGGTCATGCCTTGTGTTTTCTCAAATAGATGAAGTTCAACATCCATTGATACTGTTCTTCTGTGTTACAGGAGTAATGTTGTCTACGTATATATTTGAAACTGACTTAGGGAAATCTTTAAAAGGAATGAACTGATTATGTCTAAAGGAATGATTACTCTGACTTCTGCTAATAAATAGGAACTGTGTAATGATCCAGGTTGGTATTTGGCAGATCTCATGCACAGTTCTACAGTGCTGTCATGAGGCTGGCTCCCAGGCATCCCAGTAGACATCCCTGAATACCACTTACGGTAGAGAAAGGGAATTCTGCAGTAAGTACTGGAGACTGGATGGAGGATGGTGACGGTGTTGAAATTTAACCAAATATTGTCCTCAGTCAGAAAAAAATGAAGAAAATGCAGAGTTTTTCATGAAAGCAAAAATAGAATTATTCTGATATTCCCCTACTTCCTGGAGGAGAGCTGTGAATTTTGTGAAGCAAGATTTGCTGGGGTTTGGGTTTGTTCCTCTTCGACAAACCCCTGGGTTAGGTTACAAAGGAGGCTTTACTGAATTGTTACCTAGTTGGCCTAGCAAACAATGCTTCACTGGAGCTGGCTTCATGCAGTGGATTGTTTTCTATGCTTAACAGTTCCATTACAGTTAAAAAGGAAAATTAGGAAAAATAAAGCTGAAACACGGGTTTTTAGAGTTTGTAATAGACAATTGTAGTGAGACAACCTGCAGGTTGGTTGGTTGTTTTTTTTTTCCCGTCACTCTTGCGTTTCCTCTGGTTCCTAAGACTATAGCATACTTTGTCAGCTATTGTATGTACTGTAGTTGTACTCCTGATGATACCAAAGGCTCATCGAGGAAAGGAACCGTGTCCTCTGTTACTTGAAGTGCTTCTGGGTGATCTGGGTTTGTGCTCTTTCAGCAAATAGCAGTGTTCAGCAAAGTAAATATTGATCAAACCTGTTGGCATCTCTGCTGTAGATAAGTAGATCTGTAACCACTTTGCATTCAAAGCTCTTTGAGGAAACTTGCGTAATTCTTTGTGGTGAATACATAAGAGCAGCTTGTGGCATGTAGAAGTTTTGGCACTCATTCATAAGAAACCTCCCTTTTTGCAGGCTGATAATAGCTATTAGTGAAGCTATTATTGATGAAAACTTTTTTGCTGGCTTTTGATGCGATTCCATGGTGCTGTGACACAGTATTTGTGGAATTTTTTACCTGTAAATCTTCATATAAACACATTTGACGTGTTTATAGACTCTGGTGGGTTAAATACTGCACGCGTGGTAATCAAACCTAACTGTTTGACTGTTAACCCTGACATCTTCTGCCTTAAATATCATCCAGAATAACTACTAACTCTTTATTTTAAAGAAATACAAACTAGATCATTCTAAATTATTTATATTTTGGTGTAACTTTGCGCTGTGTATGCTATCAAGTAAAGAATGCCAGTCTTTCATAACTAGAAGACATTTTCTATGCTTATGAAAGATTTGGTGTTATTTTAATCATTGGCTATGTATGAGGAATCACTTCTGCAACTTGGAATTGTCTTAAGTTCTTTTGTCATTTAGGGTGGCTCTTTAAGGATAAGCAATATTGATCAGGTTTCGTTGGTTTTAATAATTTTTTTCTGTTTCTATGCTTATGATTTACATTAAACCTAATAGATTTCTTTTTTTTTAACTTAGCTGGATGATTCAGAACCCCAAAGACAATGGGAGAGGCAAGAGATGCTTGTGAAGAAACTGCAAAATACATTCCCTGGATTGGATAAGGAGGTGAGCTCATGTCTCCTGATAGCACTTCAGACTTTGACTTCTTAAGAAAATTGCAGCTGTTGATAGTCGAAGTGAAATAGTCCTTACACCAGCAGTGCTTTTGGAAAGAGCCCAGGGTAGGAATGTCTTTGCTGTTGCTGCTTTTGTAATGTTACTTGCCCTGAAATGAGAGCAGTTGGATGTAATCACGACATACGGAACTTCTCATCCTACTTTTTTGGTCCCGTGACAAGCCTGGCATAGGCAAATTTGATGGCCTGTTATAAAAATGCATCCTTCCCTCTCTCACATACTTTTTTCCCCTGGACGACTAGATATACTGTACACTTTGTTTAGTACTTGATGATACTCAGCAACCGGTCAGGGCATTTTAATACTGCGTGTTAAATTGTTGCAAAGCTTTTTTTATGTGTGTTCTTGCCTTTTTGAAAGTGGAGTGCAGCTCTGCCTAAGCTTGAGTGTATAAGGATAAACTGAAGGGCTCTCTCCTTTTGATTTCCTTTATTTTGAATCATCTGATTTGCAGGGGTTTTCTTTGCCTTGTGAGGCTAAAATTGTTAGTGCCTTAATGTTGTTATGCACAGAAATTTAGTTTTTGCTTACCTTACCACAATACAAAATTTCTTATCTTTTACTAGGAGCTGAGAGATGTACTTCAGGAACATAACTGGGTGTTTCATGAAGCACTGGAGGCCTTGAGAGTATTTGCAGAAGACGAGGGTAAAGACAGATCTATAATACATTTTATCCCAAGATAGAACAGACAGAATTGTAATACAAATCCTTTCTAATGTCCAGCAATGACAGTCCTGACAGCACTATACCTAGAAATTTGCACTGATACTTGAAATAAGTTTTATGGGGAGGGTCAAAGACGGAAACTCCACTTTTATGTATTTTTAAGTGTCATGATTATTTCATCTTTCTCTCTGTAAGTAGAGATAAATATCTTTGCCTTGCTAATACAGATTTACATAAGAAGTTGTAATTACCTGTGGGTATATCATAAAATATATTTCAAAATGTGTCAAAGCTGACACCTGCTTCCCTCCTGCTTGTTTAAAAATAAGTTCTGTTTTTTAACTGGAGTAATTTGTAAATCTGTAATTGCAAGTAACTGCACAGGTGACAGGTGACATGTGCTATTTTATCCTTTTAAAATACATTCTAGCAGAAAAAATGCTAGAAATGAGCCTTAAATTATGCAAGGAATTTATAAATACCAGTGCATTAAATGTGGTAGGGAGCAAGAGCCGTGATTCCACGTAAATCTGTGAGTTATAACTTAAATACTATTTAGTGAGTTAATTACTTTTCAGAGTGTTACACAGCTGTCAGATATGTGTATGTTTTGCTGTATCAGCTATTTAAGTATTCTTGGGATATGGGATAGTATTCTTAATTGGATTCTTTACAAGGGGAGAGAGCTATCAGTATGCATGAGTTTGAGTCCTTGCTGCTGCTGCTGAGAAGGTAGACATTGGTGTCGGAGTCAATCAGCAGCAAGCTGGGATTGTGCAGAAGAGAAAGCATTGCAAGTGCTTTCTTCCAAAGAAGGAAGAAAACCCCATAGGAGTAACTTCTAAAAAGGACTTGGCTCACATTCTGTTAAATAACCTGTATCTTACTTCAAGACAGTAAGGTTATTTTAGGCAGAAATACCTCATTCTTCCTGTTTCTGTGCATGTTTTTGTTATCTCACCACCTCTAATGCTGTACTGAGATGAATTAAAATGAAAAAAATATAATTGTTGTGGTGAAAGTAGGCTTGTTTTCTGAAACCAGCAGAATTAATATCTCTGCAGTCGGGGGAGAGTGGGACCAGTATCTCATCGCAGCGATACATCTGAGTTCTTAACTATCTGCTCTTACCTTAGAGCTTCTGCAACTCACATATATTACATAGCATTGATCGTCTATATTTTAATGACTGTTAATTAAAACCTTCTGCTATTTGAGCAGTATACAAATTAGCATTGCTCATCTTATACTCACAGGTGGTATTATTTACATCTTTTAAACAGACTTGCATGGTGTTTGCTCCTCTTTTCTCTTAGTACACCTGTTGTTGCGTTGTTGTGTATTAAATACTAGAATTGTGTTTTATATCTATATAGGTTTTATTTTGAAAGAACAGTGGGTTTTAATTTGCCCTTAACCGGTATGTGTTGACTTGTTGCCTTCTATGTTGCATGCATAGGCATGGAGTTTCCTCCCAAAAGTGAAGCTGCTGACTGGACCGAAGCCTCCGCCAAGAGCAGAAGTGATGAGAGTGAAGAGAAGCCAAAGCAGAAATCTTCCGGGAAGGAACAAAATGGCTTTCAGAAAAAGGACAAAGGCAAAAAGACTGTTTGGAGTACTAAAAGAGAAACAGAAGACTTGGAAGATGAGTCAGCTTCCGAAGATGGTGGTAGCTCCCTCGATGAGGACTATGGCAGTGGCGACGAAGTGATGGAGGATGGCTACAAAGCGAAAATCCTCAGCTTCCTGCAGGACGCTTCCCCGAGCGAACTGACTTTGATTCCCCAGTGTTCTCAGAAAAAGGCTCAGAAGATAATAGCGCTCCGGCCCTTTAACAGCTGGGAGGCTCTGGTAGGTCTGCATTCTTCTTTTCCTATCCCCAGCCTGCCTAGAGTCAAGGTGGCTTCAGCCTAGGGAGGCTTAGATGGGTGGCCTTATCCTGATTAGGCTAAAATGCTATGTTCCTCCTAAGCCAATAGCATTTCAAATAGTGTCATATGACCTGATTTTGAATGAATTAAGGGGTGATTTTCCTGGAAAACTCAAGCTGATTGGCTGACATTACTGCCACTCACTCTGTAGCACAGAAAGTTGGTTGATTTCACTGCACAAGAAGAAATTAGAGCTTTCACTTGGGAAGGAGGTGTTTGCTAGCCTGTTCTGAGCTCTTGTAGCTGAAAACCCATGCAGAAGGCAAGAAAGTGGCAGGACCTTTACTGCAGAGACTTGAATAGCAGCAGCAGCAGCTTCCAGGGTAGCTCCATGATTGAAGGTGCCAGCATGGATATTTTCAGTTTCATACAAGAAACAATCGTTGTCTTTTTTCTTTTTTTTTGTCTTTTTTTCTTTAATCTACTGCAGCTTAGTCTCTAGCATGGTTTTGCTAGCTGAGCAATGCAGCCATTTTTTTAGTGGAGCAAGCTGCTGTGTTTTTATTAATAAAAGGTAAAGCATCAGAAGGCTAAACCACAATCCACAACAGAAGGGAAAACGATATCTCTTGGTAAGTAGATTATCTACTGTCACTGGGATGTTACTTTCAAATGTTTCCCATGGTTTGTTTGTTGCCTTCACATTCCATGCAGTTTCAGTTAACTGCAGGACATCAGACCTGATAAGAGCAATGTCCTGGGAGGAAATTTGAAGTGCATTTCGGCAGATTTTCTTGGTTTAATTTAATAGTGCTTTGGATTTTAAAGCAGTAACTGTGCATAGGCCCTCTTACAGAGTAATTGGTATGTTTTTTCATCAGTATGTGTTCTGAAACCTCCCCCACTGATGTGTGCAAGATCTGCTTTTATTTTTTACAGCAGAATAGAACTTCACCAATATGTGTAAAAGAATAACATTTATTATTGCCTGTGTGAAATGTTTTACCACAAAACAGTAAGACATACTAAACACATTTTAAAGGAAAACAAAATGATCTTTGTATGTTGTGTTGCAAGGGGGGGGAGACAGGAGGATACTTGAAAAAAAATACAGGGTGCAGGTATGCTGCAAAAGAAATCCGTTTTGCCCCAAGCCTTTGGCTTCTCACAGAACATCTGTCATACGGCTATTCCTTTCTAAACTTGTTGGATTTTGCCTGAGCTTAATTCTTTGCAGAAATATTTGCTACAGGGCTGTTCTCCTTTTCTCTGTAAAATATTTAACAGGAAAAAAAAAAACGCTGCATGGGCCTGTTTGCGTTTAAAATTTGCCTTTCATAAAGATTGCTGCTGTCAGCAACCACATGTTTATGTAGTATTGCGAATACTTGCCCAGAGTAGAAGTAGCATGCAGCAGATTTTAGCAGATGTTTTGTATCGGTGTGGATTTAATTGTTTATAAAGATTCAGTAGCTCAGTTACCCAACGTTTTTCCTACTAATTAAGAGTAGTAGAATAAATGGAGATAGCTGATTCAGTTTCAGCATTAAAGAAACTGGCTTGGTTTTAAGGTCTCTTTAATGTAATGGTTTCTTCTAGTGCTTTGCATTGTGTTACAGAAGTTGTTACCACTTGTTCGTTACTTGAATTGAGGAAGATCTTAAGGCGCTCAGCCTGAGATTGACTAAAGCCTACTTATTTGGAAATTGAACATCTTTTTCCAGGAAAAAGTAAATTAAAATGGCTTTTTTATTCTAGACAAGCTTTTTAAGTTGGACCAAGATGGTTTTTTTCAGATGGATTTAAATGAATTTCAAGCTTGTAAAGTTATTAAGAACTCTTGAAAATATTTACTCTTTGGAGCAGATATTTAAGACAGATGCTGAACTTGATGTAGTAACACTTAAAATACACAGGAAAAAAAGTTAACAAACATGGTTCTCAAAAATTAAATGGAGAGAGCTGAAAACGTCCTTGCTCACAAGGATTAATTCCTTTGGCAGTTTAGAAATGCCCATGCTGAAGATCAACTACATTTTCCAGGAGGGTAGTTTTATCCAGTCTCCAGTGCTGGAGATGCCCAGCTGGGCGTGCCTCCTTTCACACACTAACTTGCATAAAGAGTGCTTGGGGTATGTCTTTGGGGCTTTAGGTGTCTGTCTCCTCATTTGGAGAAGTGATGCTTCCCTGTGTGAGGACCAATGGCCTCTCTGGAATATGTTGTGTGCGTAGGGAGAGTAGGTAGGTAACAAACTAGAGTAGGATGTGCGCTCCAAGAGAGCTCCTTTCTGACCATTCCTCGTATTCACATCTTAAAATTGCACATTGCTTTCTGAGGACAGAAGGTTTGGAAGGATGGTCCCAGGTGCATGTGCTGTAGAAGCAAGCCCAAGCGTGAAGCTGAGACAGAAGAGGTGTGATGCCCAAATAGGAGATGCAGGAGCAGAAGTTCATGAGGAGCAGCTCTGCCCTGCTGGGAATTGGGGATTATAACACAAGGGGAGCAGGTGGGCAGGCAGGCGCAGGCAAACTAAAGGGTGGTCAGCAGAAAGTGGGGCTGTGAGGGCTTGGAGGAGTGGGAGGGAGGAACACCGAGAACATGGCTGGCTGTGCAGGGCAGAGCAGACACGTTAGGTAGCTTTTGTGCAAGGGGCTGGTGTTCAGCAATGTTTTCCTCTCATGGTGCAGGCCTGCTGTGTACCAGCTTCATGCTCTATGCCTCCTCGGGGTGGATATGGATTACTAAACTGATAGCCATTAGAGATACCTCCCCTCCAGGTGGGTCCTTTCCTA
Organism: Stercorarius parasiticus; assembly: GCA_013396915.1. Classification (NCBI taxonomy): domain Eukaryota; kingdom Metazoa; phylum Chordata; class Aves; order Charadriiformes; family Stercorariidae; genus Stercorarius; species Stercorarius parasiticus. The sequence continues at coordinate 646,834 of VWZL01006099.1, read as the reverse complement.
TGTTGGCTTCCCACCTTCCTTTCCTGTTTGCTCCAGGGTCCTGGTGACACCCCACTGGTGCACGCTGTGGGCCAGCAGACAGCGGGATGTCTTTCCTTGGTGGAAGCACTTCTGGGTACTCATCACCCTTCCTCTTCACCCTCAGTCATCTAAAAAGCTTGTTGGTGATTAATTATATTTTAACAGCGCTCTCTTTTCCAGACTGTTGGAATTGGCTGGAGTTGGAAACGGCAGCTCTCAGCGCTGCTTCCTTAGCAGGCAGGCTGCAAACATGGTCATGCAACGGCAGTACCTGCCTGTGTTCAGTGCCTGCCGAGAAGCCAGGGCAGAGCCAAGGCTGGCTCCCAGAGGAGCCCAGCTGAGCTTTTAGGGTCTGGGGCGGCGTTCTGTTCCTTGGCCTCTTGTGTGTACCTAATGCAATTTCATACAGCCTCTGGTAGATGCAGGGGTACGAGCTGGAGGGAGTTTAATGCTACTTAGTTTCTTATTTTTAAGGTTTATGATTGTTAATTGCTCGAATTTCCTTAGTATAGAAACATATGTATCTGCTTGAGATATGCTGTATCCTCTCATTTCTCTCGTTCATGGTGTTATTCTATTGTAAAATAAGCCATCTCTTTTAGCATTTAAAGGCTTTATTTGAATTAAACAATGCCTATTGTTTTTAAAAATTACAAATTCTTAAGGAGTACACACAAGTTAAACTGACGCAAAATATAGAAATTCTGACATAGCATATTTAGCTTATCACTTTTTAGGGGAATGGGAGAACTAAGCAGTCAAAAATGGGCATACTTGTTGATCATATTCTGCATACTGTGATAGCATATGAGCTAGGAGATATAAACACAAGGGGGGGTTGCTTTGGCTTTTTTATTGTCTCTCACTTTGTTTGGCTGATGCGTGCAAACTGCTATGAAAACCAAACTAGCAGGAAATCCAGAAGCACCTTGCACCAAAGCAAGCTGAAGGGAAGCAGCAAATGTATCAGTTTAGAAATGGGAGCTGCTTAAAGTGGAACTGGGGTTTGTTGATCAAGGTTGAGGCTGACTTTCACCCTAAAGTAGGAAAGTGAAATCCTAAATCACCTCCAAGTGGTGTAAAGTAATCCTGAGCAGAGCACGCCAGCGTGGTGGTTATGCACCGTGGGGCACTGCTGCAGCCTGGGACTCCAGTGGACCTTTCTTCCAACCTTGCTGTGGAAGCTCATGGTTCAGTTATCCATGCTAGTCTCACATTTTTGGACCTCATTTGAACCAAATGAACTTGGGAGGATGTCAGAACCTCTAGTAAAACAAAGGCCACTCGAGGATCTGCTTTGTGTTCTGCACAACAGGGTAACATTGTGTTTCACACGTAAACCGGTGTCTGAAGTTTTTTCTTGTTGTAACTTGGAGATGAATGTTAACATGCTGACATGAAACAATACAATTTCTGTTAATAACAGATGGCTTCATTCTCCACACCTTTATTTATAGATTACAGGATTAATATTCATGCCAACCGAAGCTTTAGGCATCAAAACAAATGTTGAAATTTTTTAATCACCTATTAAAAATCATGTTCTTTAATTCTCTTTTTATTTCTAAATAGAGGTGTCTATTTAGAAAACTTCTTCGCAAGTGTTGACATGCATGCCTTAGCCTGGTTTAACCTATGAATGTTGGTAAATTTTCTGGGTTTTGTTTAAAATGGAACAAAACGACAAACAAAACAAAAAACCCCAAAACTAATGGCTGGCTGTCGGTAGAGGGCATCACTCCGTTTATTTTAAAACTTTTTTTGGAGTCAAAGCGTAGCCTATGTGTACACTTCAACTTAACAAAGCTTGCTTTTGCTCTGCAATGTGTCATTATTGATCAGTTAATTAAAGCATAACAACTGGATCATACATTCTTACAGAATGTAGAAAAAGGGACTGGCTGCTTGGGAGGAGTATAGGAATGCTGTCAGAGTACGCAGGGATGCAACGAGGAAGGCTTAAGGCCCACTTGGAATTCAACCTGGCAAGGGATGTCAAGGACAATAAGAAGGGCTTCTTCAAGTACATCAGTAGCAAAAGGAAGACTAGGGGAAATGTGGGCCTGCTGCTGAATGAGGTGGGTGCCCTGGTGACAGAGGATGCAGAGAAGGCAGTTACTGAATGCCTTCTTTGCTTCAGTCTTTATTGCTAAAGCCGGCCCTCAGGAATCCCAGACCCTGGAGGTAACTGAGAGAGCTGAAGAAAGGAAGACTTTCTGTTGGTCAAGGAGATCTTTTGTGCCTGAGGACTGGAGGAAAGCCGATGACACACCAGTCTTCAGAGAGGGCAAGAAGGACCTGGGAAACTATAGGCCAGTCAGCCTCACCTCCATCCTTGGGGAGGTGATGGAACAGCTCATCCTGGATGTCATCTCTAAGCATGTGGAGGAAGAGAATGTTATTGGGAGTGGTCAACATGGATTCACCAAGGGGAAATCATGCTTAACCAATCTGATAGCCTTCTATGATGGCATGACTGGCTGGGTGGATGAGGGGAGAGCAGTGGCTGTTACCTCCCTTGACTTCAGCAAGGCTTTTGACACTTTCTCCCATAATATGCTCATAGGTGAGCTTAGGAAGTGTGAGTTAAATGAATGGACAGTGAGGTGGATCGAGAACTGGCTGAATGGCAGAGCTCAGAGGGTCGTGATCAATGGCACAGAGCCTAGTTGGAGGCCTGTAGCTAGTGGTGTTTCTCAGGGCTCAGAACTGGGTCCAGTCCTGTTCAATATATTCATCAGTGACCTGGATGAGGGGACAGAGGGTAACCTCAGCAAGTTTGCTGATGATGCAAAACTAGGAAGACTGGCTGACATGGCAGAAGGCTGTACCGCCATTCAATGGGACCTGGACAGGCTGGAGAGTTGGGTAGAGAGAAACGTAATGAAGTTCAACAAAGGCAAGTGTAGGGTCCTGCGTCTAGGGAGGAATAATTTATGCACTTTATGCATAAATACATGTGAAAATACTTTAATTACAAATATGACACCAGTTACTGCAGAAATAAATTTATTAGAAGGTTTTATGCTTTCTGCAGAAGGTTCTGGATGGAATCCAGGAGAAGTTGAAGGGCTGTTTTGACACAAATTGAGGCTTCTTGGCTTCAAAACGGAGAATATCCATATAGTAGCGAAGATACAAAGTTTAGAGGAAGGAAATACAAAATAACTAGTGTGGGCTTGAGGAAGCAAGTGGTGGAAGTAAGACGTCTGTGTCAAAATTAATAATGCTTTATAGTTTAAAAGGAAAAATAAATTAGTAAAATTTTTTTAATTAAAGACACAGTGTCACATAGTAGGTCTGCAGCTGGCACAAGGTTGTCAGAATAAGGCTTGTGAGTAGCAATTCTCACAACAGAGATCAAGAGCTCTTGGAGAAAGTGCGTGTTCATGATTGATGTAGGAAGGATTGTGACATGGAGCCATTATTTAAAAAAAAAAAATCATGTGTCTTGAGAAGATGAGGATGTGGTGGCAGAGCAGCTACAGCACTTAAAGATCTCTTATCAGCCAACATAGGAGGGAATACCCTATTGTGGGATAGGGAGACACAGTGATATGGAAAGTGGGCTGTCCACATGGCTCAGCTGCAAGCTTTTGATTCAGACACTGGTGTGCTTCATCTTTGTAAGTGCTGTGGACAGGCCTTGTGTTAGTTTGTATTTAGGTTGAGATTCTGATATCTTGCTTGACTTGTCCTCTGCCAGCTTGTGTGCTGTGACATTTAGGAAATGTATTTGTATTTATCTTGTTTGTCCCTCTGTAAACTGAGGATAATACTGACTTGAAACATGCTCATGCAAAAGAAGGTTGCTAAAACCTTGTCAGGGTGTTGGTACTGCATGTGAAAATGTATCGGCAAGTGCCAATGGCCTGATAGATTTGTGTAAGCTTCTGTTTCCTAGATTTCACAGGAGGTCGGTTTCATTGCAAGAAAAAAGAATTTAAGTGAATTTTAGGTTGGTGAAGAAATTCTCCTCCTCTTCTCACGCTGAAATGTGAAGAACTGAAAAAAATGAACCCGTTCTTGCTGATTTTTTGGGCCTGTCAGTACTTGGTGACTACAGAAGAGCTGACGTAGTTTTGGGAAACTTCTTATCCCTTAAACTTATTCCTTTTTTGTCTTCAGTCTGCCTATGTCTGGTTTGACTGTGTGGTACAGTTAGAACTGGGACCACATAATTCTGAGCTCCAGACAGATCCATAACAAAATTCTAATAGCCTTCTTCATAGGTTAGTTTACCTTGATGCCTACGTTATGCTTATATCTTCTATCTTTATTATATAATGGGGATTGCTGAAAAGGAGATATAATGATAATCAGTGCATTTCTTTCTTCCTCTTGTGGTTTTGTTCTGTTAGTGGGCCTGGCCTTCAAAGCTTGCTTTGCACTGTACGTTGCCTCCCCTTGAGGATTTTAAGAGTTTAAAGCTCCTGTATTTTCCATTAGACACTCTTCAGAGAATTTGTCTCTCTCAAGATAATTTTTTACGATGTGAGGGGCTGTAATGATGACCTTCAGTGTGGATTCATACAGATTTGCAGTGGGCCAAGTGTGTGAGGAATAGTTGAAGTTTTGAGAGGAGATGAGGATGCTGTTGCTGTCTGCTACTTCAGTTATGTGCTGCCTGCAGCAGCTGTATATTTTCACCGTAGAGCCTTTGCTCCTATTGCCAGTGTTCACAGTATTTTTTTTTATTATTATTTTGCAGTTTACAAAAATGACTAAGACTACTGGTTTGTCGGAAGACATAGTGTGGAACTGCAAGATACTGCTGAAGGAGAGGGATGTGGTTCTAAAGCTCATGAATAAATGTGAAGACATTTCAAATAAGCTGACAAAACAAGTAACCAGGATTACTGAAGATGGAGGATGTGGATGGAACATAGAGCAACCCTCCATTCTGAATCAGAGGTATATTTCTCTTTTTTTTTATACTTAGAAGGGTGTCGGATAATAAGGTATACTTGAAGACTGAGATTTTCAAAACTGTAGTCTCTGAAAGTAGAGTTGCAAATGTTTGACACTGGCAGCTGTTAGTGAGCTAGATAGTGACGTGCAACACTTGAGGGAATCCAACAAATGTTTCTTAGCGTATCAGGAAAGCTGTTGAGGAGGAGAAGAACATAAAAAACAAACAGATGTAATGGTGTTCAATACCTTCTCTTAGTTGCTCCAGTTTTCGATGAATGTGCAAGCCAGCCTTGAGTAACAGGATCATGAGTTGTCAACTTACCTTAAACGAAAGGCCAAACAAAGCTGCTTCTGTAATGGGGGACCTTATATTTCAAAGATGCCAAATCGAAATTAAACTGAGCAAACTTGTGAAGTTTATCAGCTGGACTGAAAAACTCGGTCAGGAAGTTCAGATGTACAGAATGGTCTGGGGCTCTGTATCCAGCAGGAGGGGCACTGGGGATGTATCGGGGGAAGGTTTTATTTCAGAGAGGTGAATTGGTAAGGATCCCCAGATGGATATTGGGAATAAAGAGAGAGTTTAGGAGGAAATGGGTATGGGGCAGGGGCAGGGGGGGCGGGAAGCATAGGGGTGAAGTGGGAATGGCCAGAGTAGCAACGTGGATTAGACTTGGGAGGCTGTTAGTGGTAAATGGCAAAAGGATTTTCAGCTGTGTCAAAATAAAACCAGAGAGGAAGAGAACTCTTTGGAGAGAGCTTATCAGTGATGTTTCTTGTTTGGAAAAAAATGCTGTTGAGTGTGTTTTGTGGGTTGTATGTGTTTGGTGGTTGATGCTGACACCACCAGTAAGTGTATGACAGAGCAAACCCAGTGATGCAGCTGCTAAATGCCACTTTTTTTTTTTGTGTATTTTAAAAATTAGCAGTTGTGTAACTGCTTTTAACTGGTTGTGGATCACTGATTTTAGAAGAAAGTTATTTATTATAACATTCATTTTGGTCATTTAAGATGTGTGAAAATTCAGATGAACTACTTAGTTCAGAAATGCTATTTGATATTCAGGTAACTTATTAAATAAAGTTTGTGTTTTTCACTACATGAGATCTGGAGTGCATTAAAATATAGGCAATATTAAATTTAGCATTCTGTGATTAACCTTAGTGTAAAGTTGTGTTCCATGGAGAAACAAATAAAATATGGTAACACATTAAGCTTGATTTCTTAATAGTTTGGAACTCAAGCCATACCAGAAGATTGGTTTGAACTGGTTAGCACTGCTGCATAAACACGGATTGAATGGCATATTGGCTGATGAAATGGTAAGTGTGAAACTGATTATTTAAGAATCATTTAAAAGTATTGCAAAAATGACTGTGTTAAATTATTTCTTTTCCTAGAAATATCAAGCAGATTGTAAGTAATTTGTTTTAGCTAATATAACTTAAATTGCACACAGTTTCTCCAAATGTTTAGAAGCTGCTGAGCTTGTACTTTCAATTCAAAAGTCAACGCTACCCTAAGATTCACTGACACTGATAATTACAAGTCACAGGTGTCTTCTGATGCAATGGAAGTAGTTTCTACCACAACAGATTATCCTCAAACCATTTATTTAAATAGCTTCTTGCCTATAATTCATTCTACTTGTCCAGCATTTAGTTGTAGTGAGCCCCTGTCTTCTACATTTTTTTCCATCAGTTTCAAAACCAGTCGTTAACGATACAGAAAATACTAAGTGGGTAGAAAGCTTTTCTGCTTCTCCAGCATTTCAACTGTCTCTTGCTGTTATGCTCCACGTAAGTTTTGAGATAAGAGAGAAATCCTCATGGGTTTGAGGTTTTGTTTGGTGCTGACACCACCAGTAACAGTGCAACAGAACAAACTTAGTGGTGCAGTTGCTAAATGTTACATGAATTGTCAGTTGCTTTTAATCCTGGCTGCTCTTCATCTTGTGATGACCCGTGAGTGAATGGATGGGTTTGCTTCACTAAGACTTAAAGGCAGTGTTTCTCAGCTTCCATATGTTTCGTATTTGTAAGAACTACCTTATGTGCATATTTGGTTGGTAGGTAAGATAATTTTTTAAATCCATGATACAGCAGACAGGAAAGTGAGTATTGATGGAAACATAGAGTTATCTTAAAGAAATCTGATTTCCATATTGAATTCTGCTTCAAAAATAGCTGGAACATTCTTTGTACAACTGGCTCAAATGGAAAGAAACAATTACTTTCCAAGTGATTGCTTGTCTGCAGCACTGGTTTCAGGAAGGTAAATTTTTGAAGAAAATTTGAGGCATAAACTTGAACTAAAATGAAATCTTCAAAAATGGAAAAGATGAATCCCTGATACTCAAATGTTGAACCGAAGAGATAATTGAGTTTGACTGCGATTGTGCTTAAGGAGGAGTTGTCTTCTGTAAAACAATGCAGTTAAACAGAACAATTTTTCTATGCAGATTTGTAATCTTTAGTTAACATTCACTATACTGTAATTGTCTTATGAGTATAAAATACTATTATGTTCTATAGATTGTAAATTTTGTTTAAATGGATTTGTTTTCTTGTAGGGCTTAGGAAAAACAATTCAAGCTATTGCATTTCTAGCTTATCTCTACCAAGAGGGCAATATGGGTCCCCATTTGATAGTTGTGCCAGCTTCAACGTTAGGTAAGTTACAAGCTTCAAAATTATTTGGTTAAAAAAAAAAAATTGTGGACAGACAGTGAAACAAAGATAATTTTGTGAAAGAAAACTTAATTTTATTATGGTGATATTTAACTCCTTAAGTATTTGAATTGGAATGCAAACGATACTGAAGGCATGCTTGTTCTGAATTAATTAGGCCTAACATGGATGGAGACATTGAGTCATCTTTGAGACATGGAGTCTTTTTTCCTCTTTGCGTAGAATCTGTCAAAGCAGATCAAAATCCTAAAATGATGAGTCTGACTGTATTTTAGTTGTGTGTTTTAATTGTTTAATGACCTCAGTTGAAAGCAGGAAGAATATTGTGGAATAAAATATTTCAGGGAAGCTGATGTGTTTGAGCAGAAACTAGTTCTCTGTGGAGTTAAACTTGGTTTTGTTGAATGATTGTAAAAAGGACAAAGTAGCAAGTTCAATTTAGAAAGAAAATGCTGCTTTTAATATAAATACTTCTTTAGGCTTCAAAAATTTCTCTTAACAGGTCAGAAATGCTTCTGGTTGTTAAACATCAGTTTGAAACTTCTAGTGTTCTTTTAAAATCCACTAGAACCCATTTTTTTGAAATAACTCTTAAGAATGCATGTTACTTAAAACCTGAGTTTGTACATAAAGGTGTCAGCAAAGGTGCTTTTGCGAAGTGAATGGTAGAGGGTCATGAATTGTAGTGGCAGATTGGCCCAAACCATCCAACGCGGGGTTGCCTGGGAAGTGCGGTCTACCTGCAGCTTTCCTCATGCTTTCTGGGTCTGAGTCCAGCCTGGGTTAAGTGTCATTTACCTGAGAGCTCCTTCTGCTGCGGTTTGGGGTCAGCATTTGTGTTGGCTGTCAAGCCAGCTCCCCCTTGGGCATGGCAACGTCGCTCTGCTGGCTGCATACCTGGAGCTGGGACGAGTTGTCAGGCTTCCTTGCCAAATCCCAGAGGCACTGTCTCTCCTGATGAAATGCTTCTGGATGCAAGTACTGACAAATGAAGTGATTTGCTTTTGGAGGAGTTAACTATGTAGGGAAGAAATTGAGCTGAAAAGTTAATTGTTGCATTATTTTATATGGTGGTTACAGACCACGCAGGTTCTATTTCTGTAGAAGTTGAAAGTGCAAGCTGGTTAAGCAAGAGTTACTGAAAGTGCACTACTAGTTTTCCAGCATCTAGACAAAGTTTCTTAACCTTCAGGAGGGTTTAAAGGGATTTGCTTTAAAAACAGGTGTTTGGTTTAAGGCTGAGGTACGTCTGAAGTTATGTAAGATATAATAAAGTATAACTGACTTGGTTTTTGTTTTACTGATGTCTTACAGATAACTGGATAAGAGAAGTTCATCTGTGGTGTCCTGAATTGAATGTCCTTTTCTACTATGGTGAGGAACGTAATTTAGAAATGAACCCAGTAATACAGTTGCCTGCATGGTCAACCTAGTAAAAAATTTTTTTCATGGAAGCATTGTTTTAAGACAGTTGTTTAAATAGGCATTTATTGCTGACTGTATTTTTATATGTATATAAACTATACATAAGTAATTGTGCTCACATTATGCTTTGTCCTTTGATAGGATCCCAAGAAGATCGGAAACATCTCAGGGTGGACATTAATAATAAAGTTGTCGATTTCAATGTGATTGTAACTACGTAAGTACAGTAATTAAAAAAACAAGTGAGATTGTTAGCTACTACTGACCTCTAGTGGTACAACAAAACAAAATTTAGTTTTTGGTGAGGTGGGAAGAGAACTTACTTTTTTTTCAGGCAGTGGTTAACTAGAATTTTATTAATGCTATAATTACTATGTAATAGATGCTTTAGATACTATTTATCTGTCTATTAAATAGTAAATACAAATGGATACATAATACTTTGGAATAGATTTGCACAGGTTTTTGTAAAGTTGTGGAGACCACTGGCTCATCAAGTAAACTGGAACTATTTGCCAGTAGTAAACTGTGTTATGGTTGGTTACTTCTAGGCAGTTTGACATCTTGCCCCTCATGTATTCTGTCTTATGCACTGTCATGTATTGTCTTTTATGATATCTTTCCCTGACAGATACAACTGTGCAATTAGCAGCTCTGATGACCGAGGACTGTTTCGCAGGTTGAAGCTTAACTATGCAATTTTTGATGAAGGTCATATGCTCAAGAACATGAGCTCTGTACGCTACCAGCACCTTATGACAATTAATGTAAGAGGTTTAGTTATTGTTGGGTTGTGGAGTACAACTCCTTAGGGAAAATGGAGAATTAACTGTAAGGTCCATACACACATAATGTTCCAGAAACTACAGTATGCAAGTGGATATAAGTGTTGGTGTTGCCTTAGGAGTGGATCCTGCATTGTGAACTCTTTCAGGGAGGCAAGCTCCCAAAGAAATGTAATAAACTTCCTTATAGCATCATTGTAATGATGTTATAATCAAATTGATGGTAGTAGTTCAGTTTGAGTATTAAGCAATTTTCCAGTTTTATCCCACAGTAGTAAAGGCTGTAAAAATGCTATTCTGATGACTTGCACTGAAACGTTGTAGTTTTTAAGGACCTGCTCTGACAGGACTGTGGAAGTAAAGCTAGCTTTAAAAATATTTTTTTTCTTATAGCTTGTAGCCTGAGGCAGCAGCATTTTGAAAAAGAGAAAAATTGAGTACAGCTCTTCTTCTAATCATTGTGATTTAGCACTGTAGTATTGGTACAGTAATAATATGCTTATCATCAGTTATTACAATTTATTTTTCAAGATCATATTTTCATCAAAAGCATTTTTAAGAAGGTGATCTTTAAGCAGTTAAACTATGACTTGTACTTGCAATTCAAAACTTGTGTGTAAGTACTGTATCACATTAGAAATGATATGTTGTGGGAGCAACAGTTAGCATGTTAATTTTTAAAAAAAACAACAACAAAAAAAACCAAAAACAAAAAAACAAAAACAACGAAACAAGAAAAACTTCTAGTAGAACGAGGAAGGCTTTTCTTACATCTGGATTAGGCTTCTTGAATTGAAAATTGATAATGTGCTCAGTTCCCCACGGATCTGTAAACCATTTTGTTGACTTAAACAGGAAATTATTCCATGAGATCTAAATATATTTTAAGTTTAAATAGTTATAATTTAAACCAAGCTCACTTCCTTAGTTCTCCATGGCTGTGTTGTTTCTGCCAATATTAGTTGAACAGGTTGAAAATTGGTGTTTCTCACTGCTCTTTTCCACTTCGGACAAATAGGCCAAGAATCGCTTACTGCTAACAGGGACTCCGGTTCAAAATAATCTGTTGGAATTGATGTCCCTCTTGAATTTTGTGATGCCACATATGTTCAGCAGTAGCACAAGTGAAATCCGAAGGATGTTCTCTTCAAAAACAGTAAGTATTATGTATTCTTTTGAAAATAACATTATTTTTTTTCGCTAGAACACTGATGTTACTGCTTAACTTTTGTTTTATATTGGTATCTTATGGAAACAGGTAATGTGATTCTGAAAATCTAGAAAATGAACAATGATACAAACTGTTTAAAGTTAAAATGTGTCATAACAGGATATCTCAGAATACTAATGGTCCTGTTAGATCTGTCTGGATTTTTCATCAAGTTATAATAGTTAAGGTAGTGTTGTTACAGCTGAAAACTTCACACTGTAATTGAATTCTTGCAATATCTTCCTTAGAAGAGTGCTGAAGAACAAAGCATATATGAAAAGGAGAGGATTGCACACGCAAAGCAGATAATAAAACCATTCATCTTGAGAAGAGTAAAAGATGAGGTAATGTTTTGTCTTTAAAATAATGGTTTCATATTATCAAAAGGTCTGATAATCTTTGAGACTAACAGTAAAACTTAATGTCAAATTTTGTTAGTGTTAGTTTTACCTGTTTATCTAGGAAGAGCAAGAAACTTGAGCCGTCTTTCAGGAGTTTGCAAGTAAAAATGTGACCTGCTGCAGCTTTGGGTTTTCATGCTCATTATTTGCTGACTATTTATAATTGGGAATTGTAGTTAGGAAAGATCACCAAAAGATGATTCAGTGCACTGCTAAGCAATGAGAAGTGAGAAATTCTCCACATTAGCCACAAAAATATTTGTGACTTTATAGTAATGATGTTTTATTGTAACTGAAAGGATTAAGGCAGTGAATGTGCATGTATGTATTTGTGCATATATATGGCTAGAAATGTATGGGGTTTGTTGCTGTCATCAAAATGTTTCTTTTCTATTCTAAAACCCAAAACCTATTTAAATTCTTCTATTTAGAATTGCATATATAAAAGAAAGGGAAAACTTAATAGTGATCCAAAAAATGTTTCTGCACTTGCATACTTAGTAGTCATTGTCTTGTAGGGGGTATCTCTGATTAGCGTGAGTGTAGGTTCCAGGTATTGCATGTATTATTATTTCATGCAGTTTTGGAGTGTGTAGATGACATTACACATCACTCCCTCATCAAGTAATCCCAAAAAAGTTCTGAATTTGTAAATTGAATTGCCAACACAGTGAAGTTGCAGCTAATGAAAGGAGTTTGGATAGAAAGAATGAATAGAGTAGGTTAAAATCAGGCTTGTAAGATAATACAGAATTACTGACCCTTCACTACAGTACAGTTTTTACCCGTTATGTTTTCATTTTGTCAGGTCCTTAAACAACTACCTCCCAAAAAAGATCTCATTGAATTATGTGCCATGTCTGAGAAACAGGAACAACTATACTGTGATCTCTTAAACAAGCTCAAGAAAACTATTAACAGTAATGGTATGTGAGGGTCTCATTTCCTTTTGCTGGATTTCTTTCATGCCCAGACACATTTCAAATGTGAATACAAAGCCCTTGCTTTCTAGAAATGTCTAACACTCGTAAACTGATGACATCCCTTCTGTGAATTTTCCCTAAGTTCAGGTGAAGCGTCACATTCAATCCTTATAAATAAAGTTCTCCTGAGAGATAAAGATGCATGGGATAGGCATCTATGTATTACTTCTGCATATACCTTATTTCTTTGTTTACAGAGAAAAACTCTGATATGGGAAATGTAATGATGCAACTTAGAAAAATGGCTAATCACCCTCTCTTGCACCGTCAGTATTACACAACTGACAAGCTCAGGACAATGTCCGTGCTTATGCTTAAGGTAAGGTGATGAGATTCATAAACAGTCCTTAATTTCTCAGACTTTCTAATGCTACTTAAATAGATTTATTTTTTTTATTGTCAGTCCTCCGGTCAAAAGTGTGTCTTTGCAAAACTTAATTCATTGTTGCTGCTTTTATTTCTGTGCATCTATCCAGTACTCTAATCAAGCTCTGTGTGTTTAACACTGATTTTTGTGTCAGATATTAGAACGGAGAGAACAGTTGTGGGACTGCAGTCATCTCCTTTCCATTAGCTCCCCCTTAACACCTCTTCCCTCCACCCCAAAATTTAAAACCAAAGTACTTATGGGAAAACTCTTGTCTGGGGACTTGAGTTTAGTGGTATTTCCCGAGTAGGAAGAAATTTAGGCTGTACAGAACTACAATAGGGAAGGCATAAGCATTGAACTATTGAGGATTTTTTTTTTTGTAATTTGGCTGGGGTTAATGCCTGTGGAGTTTGGGGAAAACTGTTACTTCTTTCTAAACTATAAAAAAAAAAATCTGAATGTGCAGCATGTGCTCTAAGAAATTTGCATCTGGCTTTGAATATCTGCAGCTTTGTTTTAAAATAAAGCCGGTTGAGGTTGGGGGGAAGGGAAGAAGTCGCCCATTGGTTTATGAAGGATTTTTGTCCCTTTTTATTCCTACTCATACCATCGTACTCTCCAGATGTGGCATTTCTTTTCCTCTTTCTTCCAGGCATGACATCCCTCTACCCACCCTACATCTTGGGCTGGGCTTCCCATGTCTTCTACCATCTATCCAAGGATTGGACCTCCCTTTTAGGGAATGTGTCTTCAGGGGAAGAGGTCTGATACAGGGGTAAAAGGTCATAGGGCTTGATGGGAACTAGGTAATTGCTATGGAGGTTGAGCATATACTTAGTTTTTGGTAGTACGAGTTCTTGTAAAAGCTAAATTGCAAAGTAATGATCCTCTACTCTAAACCTGGGGTTGCAGAGTTCATCTTTTGTTGCTTGCATGAGCCATGCTCTGGCATTTGTCTGTGTCTAGTTGTGCTACTTTGTTCTTTCAGAAACTTTGGATGTTACTGTGTGGTAGTTCTGTTTTTTTTTCTTTTTTCATGTCTGTCTGTCGAAACTGTGTATTGCATTATTTCCCTTCGTTTTTGCTAACAGGAACCCACACATTGTGATGCTAACCCCGACCTTATCTTTGAAGATATGACAGTGATGACAGATTTTGAGCTGCATTTGCTTTGTAAGCAATATTCTCATGTCAGTGACTTCAAGTTAGACATGGATCAGATCTTGGATTCTGGAAAGTTTAGAGCACTAGAACGCATTCTCTCTGACCTTAAAGAGAAGGTTGGTACTACAGATGGCTGAAACATCTTTTCCTGTCCATCTAAAGGGTGGTTCTAAATAAATGGTTAAATTAATGTCTGCTAGCTGTATATGCAACCCAGTTGCTTTTCTCTGGAGTCTTACGGTGTGATTTAGTGCATATGGAGTATTGCAAAGCAATACTTACAGCTTTTAATGTGCAATCCTGCCTACACACATCACTTTAGAGACAGCTCAAGTAAGTGTTCCCATTCTTCCAAGTTTCAGAATATTCAACCTGAGTTAACACCACTTTCTTAATGTATGGAGGGCTAGTGTCATTTTTGTAGCTCATTAACTTCGACCTTTTTTTGGCAATTGAAAAGACTGTATTACATTAGAATAATCACATATGTGTTAAGCCAGTAAAGGTAACAAGTCACTGCTTTGAATCATAAATTCAAACTGGCTTATTTTACAAATAAGCATGTACCATAATACTTCAGAGTATCCTGAATTTGCACAAGTGTATGCTGTGCATCTGTTCGATCATTTCAGACAACAGAGTGCTACTGTTCTGCATGATACAGAAAATAGCTTAAAGTTAAGTTTTTAATGAAAATATTTTTGTTGATGTTTATAGATGGGATAAATCTGTCATTTTATGCATTTGACATGATTTCTAGATTGCTTGAGTCACCTAAGTACAAAGTAACTGGAAATTATTGCACTGACAAAAGGTGGGTTAATGCAGCAGAAATACTGGATACAACATCTTTACTGAAAATCAGTCCTCAACTGATGAATTTCAGTTTAGTCTTTAGTTTGGAAAATAGACTCAGTAAGTAAAACCACTTATTTGCACCGATAAACTATTTGTGTAGTTTGTGATCTGTAATTGATGTGGTTTAAAACTTTTGTTTTTCTTTGTCATTTCCAGGGTGACAGAGTTGTATTGTTTAGTCAGTTTACTATGATGCTGGATATCTTGGAAGTTTTCCTAAAGCATTGGCAACATAGATATATTAGGTTGGATGGAAAAACACAGATTTCTGATCGGTATGTGACTTTTTTGCTGAAGATGAGAGAGAAGAAATGGATGTGTGCATGGGGTGGGGAGGTGACTTAAAACTCTTATCTTTGTTTTCTAACATGTAGAATTCTGTGCTCAGTGGATATTGACTGTAGAAGGGGTTTAATGTTTGATTTCAGATCACCTTAGGATGAGGCTGAAAGGTGAATTTTAGATGGTTGGGTTACAGTCTTAGCGATCACAATGGAAAACTTTTTGTTTTCAGCAGTTCGTGGTGTGTTTGATTTGCTTGTGTGTCAGCATGCCATAACAAAAGCTCACCTGTAGATATTCCTTGGAAGTATAGTATATCTCTGTTACAATAGGCAGATAAGCCCCTTTGTTCCTGTAGAACCATTTACTCTGTCCTTCACAGCTGAAAATGTTGCAATGCTTTTCTTGTATTTGAGCTGTGCTGGTTTTCTGCTGTTTCCTATTTCATTATTTTTTTAAGAATTTCTTTAGATTCCCTTTCCTTCGTTTCAAAAACCTGTCTGTCTTGCTGTGGTATTACTTCCAACTTACAGCTGAAATCTGTTACTTCCCTTGTGTGTGCAATTAGTACAGAAGACAGTCAAGAAGCTAAATTATGCCCGCCCCGTTTTCCCTTGTCCTCCAGCTTGCTCTTTATATTCTATGATCATCCAAAATCTTTTTCCAAGCCTCTTTGACAGATTGATAGCATGTTCCTCTGGTCACTGCTGAGGACTGTTGGTACCCTTTTTCTTTCCACAAAAAGTCTGTAGTTTAGAGCGGCTTTGCAATGCCACTCTCCTCCCTTTCAAAAGATCATCATCCTAATTCCTGTATTCAACTCTGGAGCCAGCGTAGCATTTTCTTTCTCGAAGGCCTAATGTGTGTTTTCTTGTATTCTGCAGGATACATCTAATAGATCAGTTCAATACAGATATGGGTATATTTGTATTCCTTCTGTCAACCAAAGCTGGTGGCTTGGGAATTAATCTGACCTCAGCAAATGTTGTTATTCTTCATGACATTGATTGCAACCCTTACAATGATAAGCAAGCAGAAGACCGGTGCCATAGAGTAGGTCAGACAAGGTAAGTCTTTATAATGCTTGGCTTTCTTGGAGGCAGGCTCTCAGAGGAGGCTAAAAGAAGGACAATTTGTATTACTGAAAATCCCGTGTTAAGCAGACACCTGCATAAACCATTTCTGGGTTTTGTGGGAGCTAGGTAATTGAAATTGTCTTAGCACGTATTGCTGCCAGAACAAACCTTGTTTACATGCTCATCCTTTTTCCAATTCTCTATAATTCTCAAATTTCTGGTACTAGGAACTATTTCAAGTCAGATCTGAAGACTTTGAGACTGTTTGCCAAAGCTCTGTTCTCTTCAGGAGACTTCTAAGCTCATAAAGAGTGAAACCATGGGCTGTTTTAGGGTCCTCCATCAGAATAAGCTAACACGAGCAATAGCATATGTTTAATAACTGGTATTTCAACTGTGGTATGGGATGAGGGGAAAGCTGAGGAGTTTCTATTAGTGGAGATTTTTGTGAATGTCCAGACTTCACAGTGGCTGGCAGTGCGGAGCTCAGTTGGTCCAGACAGAAAAACTAGAAGTTCTTAATATTGCCCTTCTGTTCATTTCCTTCTTTTTTTAAACAAAGGCATAGCATCCTTCCCGTTGGTACTAATCCAAAGAAACAATAAAAATGGTTTTATCCTATTTTGTGGTTTTCAGAGAAGTAAAAGTCATAAAGCTAATTAGTAAGGGGACTATTGAAGAATCCATGCTCAAAATCAGCCAGCAGAAATTAAAGTTAGAACAAGATATGACTGCGGCAGATTCAGGTAAGTCTCTTGTACGGAATGATGTCCACTAAAGAGCATTAAGGTTGCTGCAATATATTATTCTGAAAAAAACCAGGTTCTTGATGCAGACACGCCTTTGGTCTTTTTTCATGTTTAATAAACTAGAAAGATGTATTTGTGCTGATAATTGTTCAGTTTGACAGTAAGTGTCTTCTGAGTCTGAGCCACAAATCAATGACAGACTCCTACAAGTAGAGGATTTTGTACAGTTCTGGGAATCTAGACTTTTGTTTACTTAGGTGAAATATTTTGAGCTGTACTAATGCTTGTTTTTATTCCTTCAGGAGAAGAAGGAACCATTCCAGCAGATATAGCCACACTATTAAAAGCTTCGTTAGGTCTCTAAAATGTAAATATGTTGTGGAATTCAAGGAAGAAAGGTGATGTTGTACCCCAAGGACTCTTACGTTACTGATGACCATGAGTTTTATGAACATTTATAACTTTTTGTAGTTCCTTTATTGTATTCCTCATGGTATTGAAAATTTTTAAAACCAATAGCATTCTTTTGATGCTTAAAAATACAAGTGGCCCAAATGTGCCAACATCAGTTGCTGACTAAACATCATTTTACAGATGACTTTTCAAAATGGGGACCTAAGTAGTAATTGTTTTAACAAATCTGCTACTGGTTAAGATTTGTCAGTATTTTTGTAATTATTTCTACCTCCAAATATATATATATAAAACTGTCTGTTTCACTGGATTACGCGTGTAGATTTTTTTATATGTGCCTTATTTGACAATGCTCGAGTCTGTTTCTGCCTGTTTTGGTTCATTTGATGTACCGTACTGGTTTTGTATCAACTTGTTCAATAAAATTCCATAGATGAACAAAGTGCTTTCATTTTGTGGTTATTTGGGGGCGGGTGGGGGCGCTGATAACTTGCATGTTATAAATCAAATAGGCAGCTTTCAAACTAGCTGAAGTGTTCCATTTGAAATGGCTTGGCTTCATCCGTCTGTAGTTAATTACTAATGTTTCATTATACTCTAATCACAGTTGTGTTAGGATATTGATTATAAAAACGGAATTCCTCCCAAGTGAAACTTTTCACCCAGGTTGCAATTTTTATGTCAGTCCTTGGTGTAGATACCAGATCTGCTCCAATAGGGCCAGATAGGATCAATTATGTGCCCTAACCACACAGCTTATGTCTTGTTCTCCAAGTTTCAGTGAACTATGAAATCATCTCAGTGGAATGAAGAGCTTCAGTGCTATCAATGATGAGATGTGCTTCCTCCAGTGCTTCCACCTGAAGTTTATAATCTGCTGGCAAGGACGTGATTTGAGGAGGTAGGAGAGGAGGATGCCCATTTCCCTGGACAGAGGAAAAGACTGAAATTTGGTTTTTTAAACTCAGAGTAGTTAAGATTCAAACAGCTGCATTTTTAGAAGCTGGTGGAAGGCAAAGTATGCAGAGGTCCTTATTGCCCCTGCCCTCTACTAGAGCACCTGAAGCTTTAGGCTCTGTGCAGAGCTCAGCAAATCTGTACCAGGCTGAATCTCTGAGGACTGCCTTCAGGAATTCGCTCTGGTTTGCAATATGGGGTTGCTAGTTAGTTACCACTTTTCTATACGTGGTTATAACAGTTAGAAAATGCTTGTTGCATCTTTTGAAGGAACTTTAATGTTTTTATATGGAGAGTAGGGAAGAGGAGCTGGAGTCCATGGTTGCTCAGTATTTCAGCTTGTCTTTGGATACTGCTGGTGATTAGTCAGGTGATCTTTGAGGTGGGTATCTGGGTTTTTTTTGTTTGGTATGGCTGTGGGCATTTTTTCCAACTGTGCATGCTTTCTGCAAGTACAAAATGGACGGAAAATGAAAGCTTTTAAAATATTTTCATGGTTTGAACTAAACTTTACTTAGCTTTTACTAGAAGCCTTCCGTGCCTGTGTTGTACATTCCAAAATGCGCAGATGAAATAGGGTGAATCAGTGGAGATGTCAGCTCTACTGCCCTGGTGTAAGGGAGAAGGGTAAGAATCAGTTCGTCTTCCGTGTTCTTTTTAATTCCCCCTGTTTTGTTGGACTAAATAGTGGGAATTTAACAGACAACCACAAGTGTTTAAATGCTGCAGTTGATTAGGTTGTCTGTTTCAACTGAGCGTGATCCTAGCCCAACTCTTATCGCATTGTATTTGCATATTTTCACCTGTTTGCTTCAGATGTGAAATGAAATAAAATGCCTGCCCTATAGGGTGGTTTGAGTGGTGTTTTGCTATGTAATCAGTTAATGTAGTCTGGCTAAGCAGTAGGTCACTCCTTAAACAATCACACCCCTCCACCCCTGTGGTCAATATCTGTCTTTAATGAAGTGCTCTGAAGCTCCTATGTGTTTGTGGCTGGTTTTTGTTTATTGTAACTGTTTCTACGCGCTTTAATTGGGGGTCTTAAGAGATTGTAGAGTCACCATCCTTGAAGATAATTCAAAAGCTGTCTGGACATGGTCCTGGGCAGCTGGCTCTAGGTGGCCCTGGTTGAGCAGCAGATTAGGACCAGGTGACCTTCAGAGGTTCATTGAACCTCAGCCATTCTATGATTCTGTGCCTCTGGTTGGGAAAGATGTACAGGGCAAACAAAAAACAAAACAAAACAAAACAAAAAAAAAAAAAAAACAAAC
>VWZL01006099.1:566021-622691 GCA_013396915.1 Stercorarius parasiticus | reverse complement strand
AAAAAAAAAAAAAATCCCAAATGCTGTAGGACTTGCCCATGACTGTGTGTTAAAGTACATGTTAGCCTAGTGTCAGTATTTGCAGAAGCACTGCAGAGGACCGAGGTGGGGCCGCAGGGGTCTGGAGAGCACAGCCGATGGCCGCAGTGACAGTGAGGGATGTGCTACCTCCACTCTTCAGCCGTGCCTGCTGTCATACACCGCCCCAGAAATTGAAAAGCATTTGTCCCTGGCAGCTGATTTTATTGAAGATTGGTACTTCTAAAAAGCCAAGTAGAAATCAAGATGCAGAAGGGCAAAAGATGGACCTGTTAATCCTATTCAGTTAGCAAGAAGAGAAAGATTTGCCCTTGTTCTGTTCGCAACAAGATACAGGTAGCGCACTGTGCCCACTGGCATGGAAGTGTTCTCCTGCCTTTCCCCCTTGAAGAGCAGTTTGATGCGTGCACGTACGCCATCCTTGATTCAAGGTTAACTAGTGAGGTATGGCTCATGATGGCCTTATCATTGCTTCCATCAAGGGTGAAAAAAAATCTGGTGAAGGAGGAGGTGGGAGGGAGCAGAAGGCCTTGGCTGGATTAGCCTGGAAGAAGAAGCACAGAGCTCCTCCAGCTCAGCTTTGCTGGGGTGAGGTGATGGACGCAGGGGTTGGCACATGGCAGTTTCTCCAGAGGAGATGCTCAGGTACAGAATCATGGCTTACGTGCTATCTTTGTTTAAGTTAGTGATTGTCTTACTCTCACGTCCTGGTTTTTCTCTGCCCAAGGAAACAGCGTCATGAAATCATCTATGGTGTCCACAATGGCATCAGCTAGCGCTTGTTCCACGGGTGTCTGACCTGCCAGACCTGTGGGAAGCAAGCGTATGAAGGGAGGTTAGAGACAGCATTGGAAGGAATTTTTGATACCCCAAAGGTAAACTCTGTTCTTTGTGAACATTTCCATAAACATACATGCATTTTTGACGCTAACAACATGCCTTCGACTCCTTGCATCCAGATGCAACCATCTCATCTACCTTTGTTTTTTTCCCCCATCCAGCCTCGTATAGCCGTCTGAGGTAGTGAGTTGTTCTTTCCATCACCTGAGCCCGTGGCCTAACTACTGCTTCTTTATCCTTCTCTCAGCTTTCCACCATCCCGGGACATTCAGTGAGGGTCAGGACTAATTCCTTTCTGTTAATCTTTCCCTAACTATCTTAGCTTTCAATGTCCTTGTCCGTCTCATGGTCTTTCCACGTCTCAACGCAACCTCCAAAAGTGCTCTGTCAGTCTGCTTTTCTTTCCCTCTATCCTGCCTGTTCAGCCCCATTTTGAACCTTCTTGTGACATCCTGCTTTCTTTTGATTACTTTGTGGTAATCAGGCACCTTAGTCGAACTTTGTCTAGTTTATGAATCTGCTTTCCTCACCTGTTGTGCTTTGGCTTGCCTGCAGTCTTCTCAATGCTACTATTTCTTTCTCTCACTCTTGTTCCACAGACGTGCATTCATGCTTTCACCTCTGTGCAGGTTCAGGTCACCCTTTTCTTCCTCTCTCGGTCCTTTACGCCTCACCTGGAAGCTCCATGGCTCCTATAAGCCATATTGCCTGTCATCTATCTGCCAAGTCATCTCCCTTACTGAAACTTTATGCTTTTTAAGGCAAGGGATGGGCCTCTCCTTTTGGGTGTCAAGTTCTGTGAGCCTTCAGTAAAGAGTTGTTAGTGACAGTCACCTAAAAATGCCATTCCTTAATTTTGAAGGCTTAGTGAAACATATGCAGACTTAACAGCAGAATTAGCAAGTTTTCACTATGAATTTGAAAATATTTTTTTTTCCCCGTTCCATGCAAGCTTTTTTCCCTGCTGTAGCTGAGAGTGGGACTTAACACCAAAAGGAGAGCAGCATGGTCTGAGTTTTGCTCCAGAACCCTAGCCTTTGTGGCTGTTCCGAGACAATGGACAAGTTGTTGAGGGAATGCCTAAGTCAAACTTCAGGCCGTAAAAGGAGCACAGCTCCATCCCAGCCTCCCGACAGGAGACAGGGAGGGAGACAGTGTGGGTGGAAGGCAGGCTTTCTCATCGTTTCTCATTACCAGGTGGGTGCTCGTCATTCTCTTCTCTTGCAAGTAGTAGATTGTATCAAGGATGGAGGAAATGGCCAGGAACGTAATATGGCAGGCATGCTTGAAAATGTGTTGTGCTAGTGCCTTGAAGAATAACACTCTGCACTTCTGCCTGTTCCCTCAATTGGAAAATGTGGGATATTTTGAAAGGCAGGTTACATCTCTTTGCTTAGAATGTTTAAAAAAAAAAAAAAAAAAGTGGGATAGTACTCGCTTCCCAGCCTCCCTCTTCAATTTGCTGATGTTCAGCATACCACAAACACGACCAGACCAGTTTTGCAGATGGCTTTGAACGACAGTTTGCTGACCTAAAGCAAACCCTGACTACTGTCTTTGATTACTTGCATTACTAAGTCGTATATCACTTTATCTACCCGGTTGAGTACTTCCACAGAATGTAAGTATTTAAAGATATAAGTGATGTCACCATCTGATCTAATCTCTCTGCCAGCTCAGAGTTGTTGTCTAAATCTGCTTCAGAGCGCTCTGCCTGCTGACTGATAATCTCTAATGCTTCCAAAACCTGCTTCTCCTGGTCATCTCTCTGGTTAACCTGACAGCTCGAAGTTTAGCTCCCGGGAAAACTGCCCTGAGAGCCTTTGGGAAGCCACAGGTACACGCTTTTTGCCGTGCAGTGACAGGTGAATATAAAGGTTATTGGCTGGAGAAGTCATCCCAAACCCCAGGTAGTGTATGCAGAGGGGAAAGGCAATCAGACGTAAGGGGGGATTCTTTTCGGTGTACACACTTAGAGTGTAAATATGAAGCTCAGCCGCTTGACTTCAGCGTTTCACACTACAGGTTGTTACTTTTAACCTTTTTTGGTCTGTTATTTTACTTTCTACATGAAGTTTGAGCGACTCTAAATCCTGTCATACAGCTTCCTAGCAGATGGGCCTTGGTCTGTTGCTTCTTCCTGATCTTGGAACTGCAGGGGATGTAGCCTGAGATCTCGTCAGGATTGACACAGCAGCCCCAACCCAGAAAGCAAAATTGGCAACAAATTATGGTAAGGAAGGGCTGCTGAACACGGGCATGCCACCACACACCACTCCTTGATGCTTTTTAAACCATCGCTCTTTGAGTGGCACCTCTAATAGCATCCTATATGGTATGCTGCGGTTCTGTGGTCGGCACTTGGCACTGGCAGACAAACTACAGATGCAAGGAGAGGCTGCTAACTATTAGCTGTTTGTGCCTGGGAAAAACCCTAGTACCAGTATTGCCATGCTGATGTTGACTTCTGCTTGGCTGGGCTCGCCAAGCTGTTGGTTTGCTTCTGGTTTTGCTGCGGTTGGATGTATTTTTCCTGAGCATTAAAGGTGGGTGTAGAACGCAGCAAGAAAATAGTGAAATATGTGTTACCTGATTCTCTGGCGAGGTATCTTGCTATTGCCAGGCTCTGGTGAATGATAACTCCATCTACTTCCAGAATGGGGATCTTGTGGAATGGGATAGCTTGGAGGAGGAAAAAAAAAAAAAAAGGAAAAAACAACGAAAAAGTTAAATCATAGCCCTTAACAGTAGGAGTCTGTGATAGTTGTGCTATTACTGCTCAGAGGGTATGCATTGTTACAGCACTTAACATTTTCATGGTATTTCTGTAGGGAAATGCATGGATTGCAAAAAATATAATAATTAAGGTTAAGGATATAACCAGATCGCACTACAATAAGGCAACTGTAGTGTAGAAACCAGGTATTGCATTTCCTGTTTTCTAGCCTTGTGTTCTAAAGGCTGAATGTACTCCTACATGTCATGAATTCTTTGTGCAGGGAAACTTTTCAATAGAATCCCTTTTTTTTTTTTTTCCCCTTTTCTGCTTTCTCCTCTACAGGAGAGGGACAGCCAAGGTTAGGCAAAGTACTACTGAAGATTTTTGTAGTGCGGGAACCAGCTGGGGTATGAAATAAGAGATGGGGTAAAGACGACACAGGTGCTTTTTCACTTACACTTGTTTTAAATTCAGAACTTGTATTGTGACATTTCCCTTGACAGTCATCACCGAGAGTCAAATAAAACTTTCACGCTGAACCGCAAGTGCGGAGAAGGTACTTAAATTTACTTGACTTGGCTTGCATTCAAATAACAATTCAGTCTGTCATGGGAAAGATGCCTCCAGACTTTAGGTATAGGGGAAGACAAACTAAGCAGGTGTCATGGCTATCTCTAAGAAAGTTTGAGGTAAGAAATCAAACTTATTTTTCAGTCATTAATTTAGTAGTATAATGTGTGTGAAAACTTGTGCTGCTGTTTTGCTACATTTCAGAGCAGCTGCTGGCATGATATCAAGAGGGGCTGGAACCTCAGAGCAAAGCTTATGCTGGGAAAAACTTGTGTTTAGGGTGGTGAGAATCCACTCATGGGAATACGGTGCTGTTCACTGGAGGAACTTTAAATAGCTGTGTTTCAAAGGACGCTATTTCATAAACTCCAAATACATGGTCGCAAGTGCTGATCATAGCCAAATGCTTTTTACCTGATTTTCATGTGGATTACGCTTTACATCCATAAGATATATGCCCATTTTAAGACTTCCTTGTGATGTAAAAAGGCAGTAGTGGAAAAGTGAGAATGTTGGCTATTGGAAACATGCAAGGTGCTTTCAGACCCGTGAGAACTGTCTTTATGGGACTCCTGGAATACCACTTCTATTCTGTAATGTTTTTTAGTTCTTAATGAAAAGAGAGAAATAATGAAATTTGATGCATTTCTGACCTGTTTATGAAGGTAACTTCTTCAATGATACAGTAGTTGAACACTGCCACGTGGCTCTGTGGTTTAGCATGCAGTATGCGAATCGCATTAGGTACAAGATTTTAGATGTCAAATCTGTATCTGCAAAATGAATTTGGCAGCTGCAGAAGACATCCAGGACTCCTCTGTGTATTTTTTTTTTCCTGCATCTGAACACAGTACTAGTGATACTCCTTTTTTTTTTTTCTCCCTACTTTTAGCACACTGGGAGGCCAGTATAAATTTTGATGCTGATGACTAGCAGAAGCAAAGGAGCTCAAAGAGCATTAACTGCTGTACCCTAGGGAGAACACATGCACTGCTAGTTGTTATTGAAGCAATAATAGACTTGTCGTACAGAAGACTCCATATGTTTGTTATCCAGAGAGCGGCAAGGTCTTGGCAACTCCACGTATTGCTTCATTGAGAATCCAGTGAGGAAAAGACGCATCCCTGAATGCTAAACTGAAAAGCTTTCTGGTTGTGAAATTGAGAAGAGCCTTGGTTCTGCACTGTGGGATTAACGGTGCGGAGTACCCTGAGCATCACTGCCTCCAAAGCCACAGAGCTGTGAAATAACATTTACTTAGGCAGGATACCGGTGCATCTTTTGAGCAAGCGTGAGCAGAGGGGATGAGAGTGTGTGCGACTGCTGGCCGGGCCGGTGTGTTCAGCCTACAGCCCTGTTCAGATCCCCGCCAAGCACACGAGGCCGTACCCCAATGCCTGACAACATGTAACAGCAAAAGTACAGCCAGCTCAGGAGCAATAACCACTGCCCCTGAAGGAGTTAACCGGCCGTCTTCAGAGGCCCCCAGCAGAGTCCCACAGGGCTGATGCCGTTCTGGCCAGGGCAACATGACTAACCAGCCTCTGTAGCAATAACTGTCAAAACACGATGATGATCGCTGCTCAGGTTGGGAAACTACAGTTGCTTCATCTAGAAACTGGGCAGACCATTTTCTGCTGTGTTTACATGTGGGAGGCAAGTCTAAAAGCCACAGCTTTGACGTTTCACTTTGTTGGTCACTACAAGGAAAATGAAAGACGATTTGTTTGTATAGATACATTAATTTTTTTAAGAAACCCTTGATTACAGCAAAAGGAGGGAGGGATCTTTCTGATGGTTGAGGAACATGGATTAAGGTGTGAAAGGCAGCTGTTTGGCAGAGTGGTAGTAATCTCTCGTGTTCTGTTTCTCGGGAATCGGGCCATTTCTGGATTAACTTTTTTTTCCTAGCAGTCCAAAGAATTCAAGGGAATTGCTATTCATTCCTTGAAAACAGGAGTAATGCCCACGAAGTGCTTCCTCCTCAGTGCTGAGCTATTTTTATCAAGCTCTGGTTATTCTTTCTTGGAAAAGAATGAGTTTACATTTAAACACATACAAATA
Organism: Stercorarius parasiticus; assembly: GCA_013396915.1. Classification (NCBI taxonomy): domain Eukaryota; kingdom Metazoa; phylum Chordata; class Aves; order Charadriiformes; family Stercorariidae; genus Stercorarius; species Stercorarius parasiticus. The sequence continues at coordinate 616,459 of VWZL01006099.1, read as the reverse complement.
CAACTCTGGTTTGTGGGCAACAGAAATATTCGTACACTTGCATGATTCATAATGCAAGTATACAATTAATAAATTAGAACAGACTTCATTGCTCATTGTCCCACAAGCCTTAAATGTCCAAAAGAAATTCTGCTTTGATTTATAATGAGGCTTGGGTTGTTTTTTTTGCTAAAAGGTAGCATATCTATTGCTGTCATTGCTAAACAATGGACTATTTAAAGCATAACAGATGGTAAATGGGAGATGTTCCTTCCTTTCTTGAGCTTTCAAAATGCCATTTGATTTTTTTTTCTTATAAAGAAGGAAAAAAAATTGTGATTTGAATATAAACATAGATTACTTTTTTCTTGCTGATAGATCGGATGTATATGATTATACACTGACTTTTGTGAAGTATTGAGTTAATAAGCTGTAAATGAGTGCAATTCTGAGAAGTCTGATTGAAAGCGCACTTGTGCTGTCCAGATCATTGTAAAAATCTGTCATTTCTTCTTGGGTGCAGGGATGCTATTCTTGCACACCAGAAAGTATGGCAGAAATCCAGGCTGCTTTACAGCTGAAGAAAATGGTAAAGAACAGCCAAGGGGCAGAAAATATTTACAGTACATCGTCTCCTCTGTATTGGAGGAGAAGGTATAATGGCTCACAAAGTTGCACTTTCAGTCTGGAACAGTTTAGAAAATAAAAAAAAAAAGTTTGCCTTTTAATCATTTTATCCAAAATTCATGTAACAAGAACAAAGTTTTTAGTAACCTGCAGTGAAGTATCGTTTTGCTCCTGTAACTTAAAAGAACAATTTCCTATATTGATAAATTCATAGCAAAACCAGGAGATTGATTGTATATATATGTTTGGTTGTTCTGGGCAGGAATGTACTCCCTGTGAAAACTACCTTTTCCAAGGGGAAAAGTGGGGTGGTGGATTTGCATCGCGCAGTTCATCCTATGGAAGGATGTGAAGAGCCTTCACACTGGATGGGCACAGGTTGATTGCTTGGAGGCAAGGTCAGAGTTTCACAAATGACCTTGATGTGGCTTCTGGACACCTTGCCCATAGCCCGTTTTTCTGAAGCGTAGCAAAACCCACAGCCGTGCCATCTACTCAGGGTCTCCAAACCACAGCAGAAAACCACCTGTCTATACATGAATTTAAGCAGTTATCCTTGAACTCATGGATATGGGCTGAGCTCTGCTCATTGCTAACACACATTCAATGAACCTCTGGGGATGTCCAAATGTGCCATGTGTATAAGCATTGTACTAAAACTGCTAAGTTTTACACGTTTTTGGTGAAAGGCATGGTTCATGTGACTCCAGATGAACAAAGCAACTAGGTCGGTTTCTGCCAGGTTCCTATGTTAGATGAACAAGTGAAAGAGGTGGCACATGAAGCTGGAGTGTGAGAGGGATTTCACTTGGGTAGAACAAGGGTTGTGGGGGCAATTCATGAAAGAACATGCATTGGAGAGCAATTGTGACTGAACAGTTAAGCCAAAGTAGTGCAGACTGGAAGGATGTGCATGTCACTTTGCTAAGTTTTTCTTTAACCTTGGATCGGTTAGGGGGCTGCTTCATGCTTGCGTCAGTTTATGCCCTTGTGTATCCATATGGTTGTCCTTTCCATGTTTTTCAAAACAATGTTGTCTTGCAAAGTTTTTGACTCACACTTGAGCAAATACATTTTAAGAAGAAAATTAGAAAAATCTGTTGCCGTCGTCATGCTAACAGCGTCATTTCCCAGGCATGCACAAAATATATGACCTTTCCCTTTTAGTTTCTGCTTGCTTTGTTGCTCATCTGAAGTAGAAGGCACTATGAACACTTGTGTTGATTTTCAGATTTAGATTGAAAACTTGCCAAAAAGAGGAACAGGGTTTTTTAGAAGTATGCTGTTTTAGATATCTAAACCTGTAGTCGTCTTTAAATTGACATTTCATGGGCAAATTCTTGTTTTTCCTATTATCTTGGTTACTCATTGCTTGTAGCACTGCGTGCTGGGAAGAAATCTGCACAGACTTTACACTCCCCATGAAGAAAACCTTGACAGAGGGTGAGTGTAAGTCATCAGACTGGTCTGCAGTCTTTTCTCATTTTAGGAAGGACTCACTGAAGTATCTGTACAGTGTTTAGGAGTTGGATGAATTCCTTTTTCTACATACTTTAATTTTGGTTGGCTTTTGTGACTAGAACTGTGATGTTTATATAGTCTCTGCGGGATACTAAGCAGGGGCGATGAGACCTGATGTGTGTTAAAAGCAAGGACATCTGTTTAAATTGTCTCCATCCCATGAAGTCCCTAAGGGCAGTGGTAACTATTCCCATCCTGGCATGCCTATAGGCTCTCACTAGTGTTCAGGCCTTCCCTTTGACCACAAGTTCCTTGTTCATCCTCCTGGGCACAACCCAGTGGATGCTCATGTGGGCCTGTTTTTCTGTCAAGAACAGGGAGGTGAAACACAGCATGGAGCTGAACACAGTTTTGTCCAAGCCTGGCAGCTAGGATGGTTGGCTACTGCTGTGGAGAAACCAGAGGTTAGGGCTGTGCTATGCTTCTCACCACTGTTCTTCCCCAGGCAGTGAGGACACCCTATGCAGATACAGTTTTTAATTTCCTCCTTCCCTTAGCTCTTTCTTCCTTTTATGCTCATCTTTTCTTCTTTGTTCTTCTCCTCCTCCTCATTTCTCTTCTTTCCCCCCCACACTTATCCTGACTCGCCTCAGCTTTGCTCCCAGACGTGATTTCAGGTTCCCCTAGTTCCCCCAAGCTGACCTGCTCCTCCCCACATTTTCTCCTGACCGTATTGAAATCATCCGTAGCCTTGATGGTAAGCAGCCTGTGTTTAAGTATTTGCATGTTCCTCAAAACCTGAATCATCAACAGTTTTGCCATCAAGCAGCTTAGATTGATGTCATGTAAGGCAGCTGGATTGGTCAAAGATGGGGGAAAATAAACATCACAGCCATGCTTCTTACTACAATATCTCTGGCAAAATAAGTTCTTCTTTGTCTTGCTTTTCCTTTCCATTAATATTTAAATTGGATCATGAGAAACAAATATATGAGACACTTCGCATCTTCCAATAAGAACTGTATGAAAGATTTATATTTTGTAAGACTGGCAGAGGAGCAAGACCCCAGGGCAGTGGCTGTTCTGGAGCTGGAGGCATCCAGAATTGGTATCCTACAGAGGGATGACCAGGGTGGTGCTCTGATCTAACCTCAGCCCAGATTTAGTGCTGTAGCTATTGCAACTCAGATTCTCCTTGGAAGTGATTGCTAAATGCTACTTTTTACCCAAAGATAGCTATTTACACGTCTTAGCTAGAGCTACGTAGCAGCAAGTCACTCAGGAAACAGGCCGAGCACTCCCTTGAGGAACAGTTGTCTGCTGTCGGGTAGCTCTCAAGATTTATTATTACATTGGGAGTATTTTCAGTGCAATAATTAGTCTGTCAAGTTTCCTGAGGATCTTACAGGCACCATTCCACCCCTCTTAAACCCACTGTAAAGCCTGCGTAATTGCCATTGCTTCCAATTCTCTGAATGAGCTGCAGAACAAAAGCTGTTCCTGTGTGCTGGCCTGAGATCTCAAGTGGATGGTAGCTTTGTGTACCGTTACAGTGGGTTTTCTGTGATATCATGACTTACGTCAGTGCAATGGCTCTTTTTGTGAGGAGACTACTATGTGGTAATACATTATCCTTGCATGAGTCTATTAGGTACTAGTGCGTAGATCTCGAATTTACTATGGTTCAAATGGTGGCACGCTCAAGTCAAAGTCCATTCAAAAGGAACCATAAAATGTGAGTTTGTTTACTTATTTAAACAATTATTGATTATATGAAGAGTAAATGTCATGCAAAGCTACTACTTGATACTTGGCTGGTTTTTTTTAAAATTCCGTGCTAAAGCTAGTCAATGCTAATACTTACATACTAGCTTGCTTAAACTTGCTTATATTAAAACTTCAATCCTTGCCTGAAATCAGCAACTGGAAAATTTATCAAAGATTATCCAATTGGTAATAGAAGGGGGAAAAAAAAAGTTGAGATATAGCAATTTCATTTTAGAATGTGTAAGGCAAATGACACATTTTTTTAATGTTATAATATGCCCCCCTCCCATAAAAAAAACCCAGCACCACTTAGGTGTAAACAAAATCAAGTGAGGCAGTATTTCTAGGTGTAAGGAGTTACTTATTTGCCTGGACCATTAAAACAACAGCTTACTTGGGGGGGAGCCACGTGAAAAATGCCAAAACAAGCAACAAAAACCATGGTACTCCTCGGTCTAGGTCAAAATTAGACTTGCAGCAGCTGCAAATCTACTTTCTAAATGGCCTTTCTGCACATTAATCTTAATGCACATATTTTCAATTTTCCCATCGATTTTACAGGAAAACTAAGAAATAAGTCTTTTCAGAATAATGACAGTATTTTCTGGTTTATATGGTATGATGATTTGGCTGGGAAGTTGGTATTCGTTGCAAAACCTTACTATAATTTTGTGAAAATTGATGAAGCAAACCTATGCTCTGTGCAGAAACCTGACTCCTTGTCCACTTAGACAAACTTGAATTCTTTGATGTGTTCCCTTATTAACTTGGGAAACATGAAGTGTTCTCCTTGTCAGAACTTCTTCCTGAAGTATTTTTTCTTTATCTTACTTAATTGTACTTGAAGTTCTTAAAAAAGGAGACATTATGTTTTACTTGCAGACTCTGCAGTCAAAACTGGCTGCAGATCTTTCATGGCAAGTGGGTAAATGCGAACATGGTGTATGCAAATGTGCATAGGAATTTGCCTGGTATTTCTTAATCTCACCTCAATATATAATTATGCAATTAGTTCAATTAATTGGACCAAATTTTTAAATTATTTTTGAGGGTTGCAAAATAAGCAGTGTACCAAATTGCTATTACATTAGCTGCTGTTACATCAAATGCAACTGTAATTCCCCTTATCATTGCTAAATACTTAACCACCCTTTGGTTTTCACTGGGATGAGACTGACTGGAATCTGCTATTTTATTTCTTTTCTTTCTGAAGTAGACCCAGTCCAGGCAAAATGGAAAAAACCAAATCCCCAGCTTCATAATAAAGATCTGAATACGGAATATGAATAACAATAGTGTAGAAGATCTCTCAGCAGAGTCAACTATGCCTTTGTATGTGTATTGGGTTGGACGTATCCCCTCATTTCATATTTACTGTTGAACGCAGCAGTAATTGAACTTTTTTGGTGAGGATCCCGTTACCTGCTTTCCTGAGGACAGGTGCTTTTTCCTCTTCAGTCCCTGCCTCCATGGAGGGAGCTGAGGCACATTGTGAAAAATCAGGATAACAGAGAATGCAAGCGGTTTGTTTTCCTTATGGCGAATGGTGCACCTCTGTTGTATGCAATATTGTTGCAGTGTTAAGACACATAGTGCCTATACCACCTAGTGCCTAGCTAGGAGGCGACCATTTCTTGGGTTTAGTCATGGCCTGCAAAGTCAGTGTTTAGGTACCTTAGGACAGATTGGCTCTTGGTCTTGTCTACAGTGTAAGAATGTTTACTGCAAAGCCCTGTTGCTACCTTTTATTCAGAGTTTCGCTGAATGATTTGCCTGTGGGAGATTACTTTGTCTGGAAATACCATGAGTAATTGCTTCACAAAGGAGGAGGAGGTAGTCATCAGTTAGTTGATCTCCAGGCAATTTCCTTAGCAGCATTACATTGTTACGCACACAGACAAGATAGCTTTACTCTTGTTTTAGTTGACGAACCTCTTAACTGGCATATTGTCTGCAATTCGGATGCCACAGGTGGCAAATGCCACCATTACATAGGTTCTTGAGCTAGGTAGGATTCAGGGAACCTTCCAGAAGCAGAAGTTTAACACCCTGGTATGAGACGTAATAGCACTTTCAGACAGGTATCCAACTATTTGTAGGTGTGCGTTTTCCTGGTCGATTAACACAATGCATTCCAGTTCCCATCCACTGACTGGCTGCCTGGGATGTCTACAGAAGCCTGAAATCCAAAGAACTCTTAGGCCAGCATAAATTTTGCACAGATGATTTCACAAATCTGAGAGCAACAGCTCCCACATTTCACTAAACTTCTTATCTGCTTTGGAATTTCATCTAGGGATCAGTCATACTAGAGGCTGCTATGAAAGGCCATTATGCAGAGAAAAGGAAAAATCTTAATTAACTCTTGGTAATCCTGATAACAAACTTTTCACATCACAGAAAGAGAAATAAAGACATGCAAAGGTTAAATTGCTTGTCCAACATTTGTTAATACAGCAGATGATACAGCTACAAACTGTACGGCTTAGGATTTCTAGGGTGTCTCTGTTCCCAGTGTTTTGGTGGTAATGGTATTGCAGCTGAGCATGCACTGTAATGAACAAGTACTGTACATATAAAGCTTCACTGGGAAGTTCACGATGTGAGCACTGAAGAAAAGCATAGGAAAGGTTTTTCTGCATTGTTTCTTACCCTGGCTTGGTCACTGGGGACATCATAAATATTCAAAGAGAGGTGCAATGCCCTTACCTTGTCTGATAGATCTCCTGTTAAAACATCTTGTCCTAGGATATAAATGCCTCTGTAGCCTCTAAGTCACTAACTTAGCCTTTGTCTTTTTAATTTATCTTACTTAAAAATCATCATGCAAAACTCTACATAGGATTATACTTTTCTAATATTCTCTGTACTTTGTTTCAGGACATACGTGGGTGTGTGTACATGTGAATACGTGCATAGTTAAGTAAAAAAAAAAAGGCCTATGCAGAGCTTTCCTCAGTTCATCGGAATTCTCAATCTCACTTTTAGTTTCTACCTTGCTTCCCTGAGAATTGCAGTGGGAGAGAAATAAGCTATACCACATGGTCAACAGGCTTAAGCTCTTACAAAGAAAAAGTTTCTGAGGTCAGTCATCCCTAACTGAAAATATCCCATTTCCAATGCTTCATTTAGACTCCTCTCTGTGGGTTGTTAGCCAGTGTTTTCTAGATTTGAGCACCACAAGTGGCTTCAGCTGCCACTTGGAGAGCAGTGATGCTTCAGTATTTGTCATTCAAGTCACTGCAAACACTATGGGAAAGACCAAATTTAACTTCCCCCCCACAAGAATTTGGTAGCCTGCTGACTGGCCTTATTAAATGGTGTGAAAGCCTACCAAGAAACATTGCTTAATTAATGGAAATCACCTTGTGCATTTTCTCCAAATTAAAGGCATTATTCTTCATTCTGGATGTAAACTGTTGTAGCCTGGGTAGCAGGCTAAATCCATGAAATGAAGACACAGATATCTCTTATTTCATACCCATAGTCCAAACTCAAGGTCTGTTTCATTTGAACTAACGTTAATTTAATGAACAGAAATAATAGCTTTAGTAGCTCAAAAGAGGTTACTTTAACTAAAAACCATGAAATGGAGTATTGTAGCCCACAGAGTACTCTCAGAAGGGCTGGTAGGGCTGTGCTGTTCTTAGGAACAGTGATTTTCTAGCATTTCTTTCAATCCTTTTGTTTTCTCCTTACTGAATCAACTGATATCTTTTCTGTCATCGTTTTCTGTCCCTGAAGACCTTTCTGGTTGCAAAGGAATGACTTCCTTGACACTTATTTCCAACTTGCCTTTCTAAAACCAGGGTGGAGGCTATGGTGCTGTCTTTGAGACCAAATTCTCCAAAGAAGCTGGTAAGATTAGCACGCATTCAGTCAGCTTTAGGTAGACAAAAGCTGAACCAAATTGGTGAGGAGCAAAAGCCCAGCTGGATCACAGCAGGTAAGTCATTTTAGATTGCCTGAAGATTTGGATCTGGACTTCTGTGAGAGCATCAGGGATGACATTTTGGCTGTCTAGACAATAACATTCCCATAGGCTTAATCAAACCAGGAGTTAAATGTATTTTTGATCATATAGGTACCTCTTCAATTGCTTTGCTATTCAATGGCATTTCTAGCAGAGCTTTGGATATAAGATCCCGTGCTACTTACTGGGTTTGATTTTGGGCCAGTCTGCTGCTTCTATCCTGTGGTCTTCATACTTCTTGCCCGAATAGGCAAACAAGTAGCGGCTGATTTCTGCTCGTCCTCGCAGATTGAAGTATGTCAGCTTGTACTGTGGCATGCTGGATCCCTGAAAGGGAAGACACTGTATTGCTTTAGACATGAGTAACTCAACTCCTTTTGAGTTTGAGCACACCATATGCTTGTTTTTGAAACATGTGCTTGTACAGTGCAAAGGACATGCTACACTGAGCCATGACGTGTTGTACTTTGCAATCATTGCATTAGCCACACCTTCTGTGTTCTGCATTCGTCAGCCACAATACCCAGACGTGGACAATGACAGTTAAACCTGCAGTTCCTCCTTCTGTATCTCCAGAAAGATGGCTTGATTTTTTTCAGACATATTAAGAAATTTCAGCTTTCATTTACTTTTTTTGTGACTCCAAACTCAGACCAGTTTTATAAAGTGTTTTTCAGAGTGCAAAGCTAAAATCATATACTGTGACAGAAGATAGTTGCTGTCTTGAGCAGCAATTTTGTTCAAGCCTGCCCTGCTCAGCCTCTATTGCTTATGGAGACCTTCATCCAAGACCAAATTGTGAGAACTGCCAAACTGTTGTGATTTTTCTCATTAACTATTACCCTAGTTGTACAGGCAATCGACCCAAGTTATTTTAAAAGGAAAATTTGCTGTGGAATCCAGTTTACGCTGTTGTTTTGAGAACATCATCATCAAATTCCCAGTTTCTTGTACAGAAGCCAAAAGAAAACTTGAAATGACTTTGTTGGGTTTTCACGTGATTTTTTTTTCCCTTCAGTTCTGAGTCATGTAAGAGGAAGGCTCTGTCTGCTTCTCAGTGTAACAGGCAACAAAAGAAAATACTCATGAGTTTGTACAACAAAGATGGTGCAGGAAAGGAGAACAGCAAAGGCCACTTTAAACCAAAAGTAAGCTTTTAAATTCTGCACACATAGTACCTTAATGAGAGAGATCTACAAGCTCAGCTGAGATTCAAACGTACTGGCTAAAGGAAACTACACCAACCATCTGCCTCCTCACCCAATGCAAAACCCTTTCTCATTTTGGCCTCGCATGTCATTTACTGTTCTTTTATATCCATTAGATTCAGAGCGCTATTAATAAAGTGTGCAACACACATCATCTGCTCTAGGAAAGAAAAGGAACTTTTTTTTAATGAATAAGTGCTACTACATAACCTTGCAATAGAAGCAACCCCCTATTTACTCATCTTGCCTTTGAGAACATACGCTTGAGGGCAGATGTATCATCAGCTTTCACTTCAGAGGTAGAAGCTTTTTGTTCAGAAACTGGGAAAGCTTGCACTTAACTCACGCTGAAAAGAGCAAACTGCCTTTGCCACTTTCTCCTCAAAAGTTAAAGCATCTACTTTCTGTCCTCAGAGTATCAAAGGCAAAAAAAAAAAAAAAAAAAAACCACAGCAAATGAGCCCAGTGGAGGCTGCTTAATTTATCATGAATGTTACCTGTTCCCCTACAGCAGGATCGGAAGAGATTACTAGTAAATGGAAATTTTTTGCAGCCGATGGCTCAGCAGAGAAGCAGGACCAGAGATGGAGAGTTACCAGTGGAGATACCTACAACTGCTTCAAAACAAAGACACCACTACAATTATTATTTTTAAGTCAAGCCAGTGTGTTCCATTGCAGTGTATAAAAGAGGGAAGCTACAGGCAAAATGACTTACATTAGGATGTGATCAGTCTTGTGGATGTGTTAATTACCAGAAAATATGTTTGTCTGTTGATGGTAAATGCAGCTCATAGGTTACAGGTCGAACTGTTTCTTTCTCTAAAGAGAGAAATTTTGACAATTCCAAGTTTTTCCAGCATGTTTTAGGTAAGTGGCAAAACTTTGCTATTCTGTTTTCAAATTTTGGGCCCAGATTTATTACTTATTATGCTTTATTGTGCTTATATAATAATACTATATGTTATTATACTTTATTATTTATTTACGCAGGATGAGTTTGGATTAGATGTCTACAAAGTTAGCGTAAGAAGAGAAGATGAGATTGTAGCTTTTTTTTCCCCCCCCGTTTGTCCCTGCTTCTGGTTTTGAGTGGTCGTTTGAGAGCGAGGAATGGCATTTTTAAAAGACCCTGTGTTATCTGAGGTTTAAATTAGACGTGATTTAGGGATTTGGGAGTAAAAGGGGGGAAAAATCCCTACTTGATTCTTAGTTTCCAATATTTTTTACAGACAGGCAAATACTACTGACTCAATCTGCTTTTGGAGAGGATATGACTTATAACATGCAGTGTCTGCTTCCCTTCTTTTGGGGTGTCTGCAGAGCTTTTTTCATAAACAGCAACGGAAGTTCCAGTGCCTGGGACTTACTACACTGCTCACACATGGCTCCAGCATCTCAGCTACCTCTGGCCTGCCTTAGTGGAGAGTAGTCAATAACCGGAAGGCATTTAAAAACACAAGAATAGAAGTTTTTAAGGTACAGTCACGAGGAAGGCAGTAGACAGTTATATATAGAGCGGGTTGGAGATGAGTGAAGCGTAACGTTTCTGGTGGTGAGTATTTTGAAAGAGGATGATTCTTACTGTGGGAGAACTTTATATACAAAGACATGTATAATCAGGAGTAACAGATGATGTAAAGAAAAGGGAATTTTGGCTGAAGATCAGGAAGTCTTTCTGGCTGTTGTAGTAGACTGTGGAATATTTTGGTCTGTCAAGGAAGCGGTGGAAACTATTGTTTGAAATACCTAAAGCAAAGTTAAACAAATTTATAGTGAATACACCGTAAGGAGTAATCAAATATTTGCAGTGCTGATGCACATTTAAGCTTATGAATTGTTTTCCATCTGTGAATTAAAAAAACCAACCCTACAAGGAGTTTACCAAAAATACTTGATGTTTTAAAGGCCTCTATAGCTTTATTGTAAGCATGTTTTTGTAAATGTTTGTACGTTTTATTTTTTATTTGTATTCATTGTGAAATGTCAGGAGTAGCTCTTCCTAAACAATTAGATACGTTTCTAAATGAAAGAAATGGGTGTGTCCAAAATAGCTTTTTGCCAAACATAAAAAGTAAGTTGTTGGGGTTTTTTCCATATTCTCCTTTCCCTCATTTTCCCAGTGTGTTTTGTAGAGGAATGGATGATGAGGAACAAATTAACCATTTTAAAAACATTCAAAATTATTAAATGATTGAAAAAGGGGGGGAAAATATCTATTTTGGATCTTTCAGTTTGCGCTTTTGGGGTTTTTTTTGAGGGGTGCAGGGGAATCTTTAGAATAATTTAAAATTATTTCTCTTTTTTTAGATTTAGTCGTGGCTTAAAAATACCAGAAGATGTTGGTGGGGGGAGGACCTTAGTGCCCAGACTTGCAAACATTTAGCCACTTGCTTAGTGCTATTAAATTTGTTCGGGTGAGTTCATTGCAAAGCCAGGTGTGTATAAATGCAGGAGGGGGCTGATTTACCTTCCACCAATAAATCTGCCATCTAACCAGTGGTTTTTCATTTTCTAAAGTGATGAGTGGTCCCATGGCTGGGACCCAACAGTACACCTGCCCTGCCCTACTATGATAGCATCCGTGGAAAACTCAGCCCGTTTTATCAGATACAACTTTCAAAGCAGTGAACTCAACTAGTCAAAATTTACTATTAAATTAGCTTTAATACTCCAAAGTTGTTGACCCGCTTAGCTGATTTTCTAGCTTTCTTCTGCGGCTTTCTTAAAGCCAGCTTAACTGGCTTTAACATATCTTTGAACAGAAGATTAGTGGGTCTCATGATTAAATTCAACTTTCGGAGCCACTCAGTGACAAAGTCAAACAGAAAATCTGAGAGAAGGTCAAATATGTGTAAAAGGTGGCATCTTCCACGTTACTCATGAGTCAAAGTTCAGGTTGAAGTTACAAGTGTCTCAGACATCTTAGGACAGATTTCAAATAATTTAAGACTGTTCCTGTCTTTATGGAGATACCTGATGAATTTGGGATGCTTTTATTCCAGTTGAAGCAGGTCCCAGCAATCAATTTGAAAACTTCAAGCAAGATTAGAGTTAATAAACAGAGCCCAGGAAGGAATTGGTGTCATTCTCTGAGAATTAAAATGCTGAATTTCAGACAGCACTAGTACAGAAGAGAAAGCAGACTGGAAACTGTATGAATGTACTGGGAGGATACAGAACCAAACCGTCCTGGTGTCCGCGAGGCATGCAATACCATTGCTTTTACTGGATGACGGTGTATGCGTCCCTGCTCTGTTTTGAAGGCTAAATGACAAGTGCACCGCCTGCATTTTGCCTGCCCAAGATGAGTTTGAGGTGTGTGCCCAGAACAACCCAGAGCAGGCTGCCTCCGTGCAGTCCTGCACACCCAGCCTGAGCCTTCGCCCCGTGAAAGCAAACACCGAAACTCTGCTGGCCTTTGTAGAGGAACCGTGTTTCATCTCTGTTTTGGAAAATCCAGCCCTCAAAATAATACAAGGAAATATTCCTCAGGCTAGTAAGAGACACCAAAACCTGGATGCAGATATGCAGTATGTGAATTCAGGAAAAAAAAAAAAAAGAAAGAAAAAAGAACAAAGAACAAAGCTGGCACTTTATTTAATTTTCTTGGATAAAGTTATTAATATTTGAGGTGACAGGCAGCAGAGGGCTTTTCCCTGAGCCAGGGGCGGAGGGGGAGAAACCAGCTAAGTTGAGCTATTTGTTCACATCCATCCAGTCTGACAAATGACCTCATGGTGCAAAGTCCCCTTTACTTGTACTTTCCACTATGAGAAATTAATGCTTTTCTTGCCTTAAGGTTTCATCATTGTCAGTGGATTTAAAAAAAAGCCAAACAGGTTCCTCCAGCAAGCAAGACCAGTAGGGTTGGGTTAAGGTTCATCTGGGTATTTCCAAAAATCTGGGACTCGAACTATCTGACTAGAAGAGACGATGCATTGCACTGTATGTATATTTATTTAACACAAGGGTTCTTCGTTAATTTAGGAGTCACTTATGGGAAGTACCACACCTAGCACCTGACACAACACCGCCCTGGCCGTGGGCCTGCCAAAAAGTAGGAGCTGGGGGTCTCGGCTGCCTGGTGTCATCAGCCTTGCTTGAATTGCAACCAGACCCAGACCCAGACGTGGTCCTTGAGGGAGCTCGATTTCATTTCCCTGTGCTAATAAAACTTAGGGCTGCCTCTGTGAACGTGAGGCCTGTGACTGGCCACTGGGAGAGCAGGCTGGACTTTGGGATCTCCCCGAGTCGGTACTTGCTGAAAGGTGTGAGAAGGGAAGGTGCTGCCACCTCTGCCCAGGAATGTGAAAACGTCCCTCCGAGGACTAGTGAGTGGTGATTCAGTCAATAGATACCTCTGTTTATTTTATTACAAGATTAAGCTGTTCTATCAGTTCGGAACGTTTGGGTTGCTGGAGCTGATATTATACATTCCATTTTCATGATTTTGTAAGATGAAAGTACAAATCAGCTTCCACTCACGTAAGCCTACAGGTATCTTTTTGCCAAGAAGCATCTTGCTTTATGAAGTGTGAAACAGAGTTCATGCCCTCTCTAAGCAACAATCTAGCCAAAACTGAAAAGCTTGGTGGACGTTTTTCGTTCTTTTTGTTCTTAGTGCTGCTTTTAAAGCAGTTGCTATTTCTTTACAAGGTGTTTCTGCAAAGTTGGCCTGGAAATTAGATGAGTAGGTTTGAAACAGATGCACACCCAACTGATTTGGGTATCCTGCTGGGGTGGGGCACTGTGATTTCAGCCAATTCATATATTTACTCATATATTTCTGTCATGTCCTGGATGTGCTATGCCATGTACACAGCTTGAAGTTCTTATAACCGGTATTAGATGAATATTTTCCATTAATGGTAACAGTGGGATTTCAGAGGGAAAACTGTTCCTTCTCTTCCTTACTGACAGTCACAGGGCCCAGTAATGCAAATGTCAATTAGGAAACTCAATTTAGAAAGGGAAAGGAGGGAAGCTGGCTGGGTCTATGGGGTTTTTTCTTTGTATGTACAGACAAAAGAGTCTTTACACATTAAAGGAGAGTTTTTTCCTTAAGCTATTAGGTCAGGAGTGACCTATCCAAGTATGAAGAATGGATTTTTGGTTCCAATCCTTAGGGGTTATGGAGAGTTGTGTTACTTTATGGAGTACAAACAAAGATTTTTAACCAGGAAAGAGAGACTTACTCTGTCTTTTTTCACCTGAGAAAGATTAGGAATATTAAGTTTAGTTGTCCCTGTTTTGCTTATTGCCCTTCTCAAATACGTGAAATCCTCATCCCTGTAATTGGAGAGCAGAATATTAAAGCAGCTTTCTCCTTCCTCAATTTTAAGAAATGTTTCCCTGCCTTCATTTTTTAAATTTTCAGTTTTCAGGGGAGGGAACCAGAGAGACAGTTATTGCAGAAGGCAAGTAAGGAAAAGCTTCCAAAGCTATCACTTTATAAATCACACTTTGCAGTTTTAGTAAGGTAGGAAAGATAGAAAATATGAGTGTCCTGTATTTCTTCCTTTTTATTTAACCAACCTAATGTAACGGTGAGAAAGGTTTGGGGAAAGGCACGCTTGGTTACCTTCTCCTGCTCCAGCAATGCTGAGAAGGCAGGAGCCAGCTGGAAAGCAGCCCTGCCCTCTCTGCAGGGCACGGTGCAGCTCTCCTGGTTGCTGATCACATCAGTTGCTGCAGGAATGCCTTAATTTTTTTTCCTTCAGGTGAAAAATTATTCTCTCTAAAGACTCTGTGTGTTTATATTTTATGTCTAAATCCAGAGCTGGAATTACAAACAGAAATAGGGATGTGTTGGCCCTTTCTGTAGAGGAAAAGAGTTTGATGGTGAGAAATCCATCCGTGCCAGCAAGAACCAGCCACGGGGTGGTTGTTGGTCCCCTTGTGACTCCTCACTTGTGAGGAAGGTTGGCGGCTCTGCCTGGCAAAGGCACTGGCTTAATCCAAGCTGTTTATCCAGATGTAAGTAACACTAAGACAAATAACTTGTGCCTTTCCCTGGAAAAAACTGAGGGGTACAGTAGGTATCGTACATGATGTACTTCCTGAATGGGGAAGCTAATGACTTTGGGATTCCCATTAGGAAATGGAAAATTGAAGAATCAGGATGGTCCTCTCTTATTGCACAGCGAAAAAGAAAAATACTCATTTTCCTTTTCTCAAGCATAAACTTCTGCTTTTAACACCGAGTCAAAAATATTAGAGGCTTAAGAGGTATTTTCAGCCTTTGAAAACTAAAAATAGTAATGATTTGTTGGTTTGTGCTTTTTTTTTTCTGCCAAAAGATGTTCTTATTTATTCATTTTTAGCAAAGAAAATAAGACAATTTCTGCCCTCCTTTTGGGGCAGAAGGATCAGAGAATATTGACAGATTAATGGAAGACTGCAAATCTTCCAGTGGAAGACTTCCGTAGCACAATAAAATTCCCACAGAATAAAATGAAGAGATTTCAGTAATTCTATCTAATTCCTGTCAGCTCTCAGTCTCACGTAAACTCTCTTTCTGAAAAGCGGCGGTCTCTTTTCCCACTCCACCCCAATTATAGAAAGTAAACATTTTAATTTGATCCCTTCTTTTTCTGTGGCAGATAGCAATCTGGACCTTGGAGAGAAAAGAGAAAAAATCTGCACACTCTTTTCTGTTTAATACACAAATCATCTGCAGTAAATGTTTATGCAATCTGATTTAGGGGTGAGTTTTGAAATAACAAATCCAAATGTAGTGGTTGTGGCCTCATACTTCTTAGCATGATTTTCAAGATTAGGTATACGCATGGCTTCGGGCACATATAGTGGGATTTTGGATGTCCTTACCCAGTGTGCTTGTTATTTTCAACCTGTGGCGCAAATTAGCCTCCTGAGATGAGAAGAGTTTTTAAGGCATTGCTGATGCGAGTCTGTTAAGTGACCTGATGAGTAAATCCCTGCTGTGTGAGCAAGGGCTTTTGAAAGCCTGAACTGTCAATGTGTGGGTTTTAAAAAAGAAGCTGTAGGAGAACTTAAAGCACTTATCTGTCCAAGGAAGCCCCAGGCTTGGTTTGCTGATGTGAGAAATGAGAGCTCTAGAAAAGTCCTTCAAGAGCACAGGGGAAAAAACCACATCTCAGTGAAAGAGAAGGATTAGAAAAATACTGATTGTGAGAGGCTTTTTTGAAGGTGAGAGTCCAGTATGACCAAACAGTGAATGGGTGCTCACTGTCACGACTGTTGTTGGAGAACACCAGGGCCCATTGGGTTTCTCTAAGCTGACTTGGTAGCTGCTGCTCTTCAGGTGACTGCCCCTCAGGCGACTGCAGTCAAAACGATAAGAGGTTCAGATATTTGAAGCTCACCCCATTCATTTAACTGAAGTGGAGGAGGCAGCACTTGCTTACGTGCCAGCGGGTACGAGGAGGCAAAGATGCGGTGGCGGTGAGGGCTTGGCTTGGCTGGGCTTCCTCAGACAGGGCTCGGCTGGGCTGCCCCGGCAGCATCCTGCTCCTTCCGCCTCACCTGCCAGGCTCTTCATTTTAGGGCCTCAGCATCTGGGATGACTGTACTTTCTGTCTGATCCTCCGTCTTTTGATTTGCAGCTACTTGGCCCCAGTTTTATGTAAACAAATTTTAAAATTGTTTTATGCAGCCTCCCAAGCTGTAACAAAGTTAAAATGAATAAATTGCGTGCCTGTGACCGCGAAATACTGGTAAATAAAGTTGCGAAAGGAGAGATCTCGGGAAAGATGCAGACTAAGGAGCGGGTAGGATAATTTCTCAGCAGAGACTATTTAAATCTTTCATTTCCTCATCAGATGTTTTAAGAATTCCCTGAAGCATTTTGTGGTAGAACAAAAGCCTAAATAATCTTAATTCTTGCCAACACCAGTCATCCCTGTAAAATTCATGCCTTACATCTGTCTTGTAGTTTTCAGATAAATCAGCACCCCCTCACAATATCCCTACGAAGCAGAGCGCGCACTTTTGAGTCACATTGCTGTGTGTTAAGTGGTTTAGTCAGCTCTCCAAAAGCAGCTGCTGGTTTCACCAGGGTGATTTCATGTCCATGTCTTGAACTCTCAAGCCTGTCCAGCACAGTAATTTGTAGGACAACTGTCTTGGCCACCTAGCACCTTTCCTTGGATGTGAAAAAAAAGGGGTTTTTTTCCTATCCCAGTCACGTGTATGTGTGTGCATATAGGTACAAGGGGGAGTACAAACGCCAGCTCCTTCCCCCTGCTAGTCTAAACTACTTTGCTCTTGAACTGTCGCATGTTGTGAATCTGCTGTACAACTTGCCAAAAATAATTCTTTTTTTTTCATGCCTGTAATTTTGTTTAACTAGGCAATTTAGCACAATCAATGTTCCCTGTAGCCCGCATGGGTGAGGCTGGGCAAGGTTTTATTCACTTTGCAGAGTTGTCCAGCAACCACCCACCAGGTCTCCTGGTCACAAATTCCTGGTGTCCTCCTGCTGCTCTGCCCTGGGGTGCCTGGCACATACCACCCTGCCCAGGAGGCACCAGCGCAGTGGGCTGGGGCACAGATCTCATGTATTTTCAGGTCTTTTGAAATTGTTTTCACAGACAGAGTGAGCCTGAAGAGACCCGGGACCTCCCTAAAGCACTCTTTGCACATTGTCAGTCTTCTTGAGAGGATCAGCACTGACAAGTGTGGACCTACAGCCCTGACCAACACCTGGCCAGAAGCCTGGGGACCACCTAGATTTAGCGATAAGTGGTAAACATCCAAGACCCCATGAGTTATGGTCACAAACTGCTCGGTATGTAAAACCCTAACCTGTGTGTCCTTACTTTTAAGAAGAAAGTACTTTCTGAGCAGCAGTTTGCAGCTGATTTCACCATTGTTCATGGGAACACCAGGCAGAGTCTGGCTCTGGTTCAGTGCACATTGCTGCAGGTTCCCTGCTCTGCCCTGGAGTACCCCGGCACAAAAAAATGCTCATTTTACCTGAGGTGAACAGTTACAGAGGCTGGTGTCCCACATTTGTTCTTTCCTATTAACAAACATCAACTGAAGAAAGACTGTGAGACAGTTCAAACCATCCTTTCTGTATACCTTTCTTTGTTCTCCTCCTCCCTTCGCCACCTGCTACCCAAAGCCAAAGAGTAGATGTGTCTGTCTGGTATTGCTGATTGTCCTTGTTTTCTCTCCTATCCCATTCCATGCTCATGCTTTACAGAGTCATTCCAGCAATGTTTTAAGTTACTTCTAAAGAGGTACAAAACTAAGCATTTCATTTTTTTCAGTTCATTGTTGTAGCTTATTTTATGGGAGTTTCAGCAGATTGACTCCAGATAAGTGAGGTTCTTCAAAATGATGGCACTTTAAAATGTATATATGGGATTTGGCAGATTCTTTCCCCCACACCCTGCCTTGGACTAACTGGTAAAAAGGGTGAAAAATTCACCCGTTTGAGATTTGCAGCATATACGATAAGTCTTCAGCTGATGTAAATAAGCACAGCTTTTAGTGGCATGGCATACCACTTGCCAATCCAACACCAGCAATATGTCAGTGGCTCCTACATGGTGTAATTACTTGCTGGTGGGACTGTGATCAAAGCTGTTTTGAAAGTGAGCACCTTCTTCCATTTCTTCTGCTTTCTGACTGCTTAGAAGAAGGTTGTGTGTGGCAGACAGCAGCCAGAGCAAACCCTTAGAGCCACAGAGTGTGTCTGTCAGTGGCACAGGAGTCTCCTGCACTGAAGATGATGGCGAACGTGCTGACCTGTGCACAAACCCAGAGCTCTAAGAATTACTTTGTGGATATTTTTGGTTTAAAATTTGGAGAGCTTCAGTCTTATTTCTATACAAATAGATTTGATTGTGTCTCTGGATGTGCGTGCATCTGCGGCAGGGAGTAATTCACACTATGTACACGTTTTTAGGAAGGGTTAGATTCTATTTTGGATTAAGGAAAACAAAAGAATAAACAAAAGTAAATTTACAAAAGACCTCTGTGTCTTTTTTTTTTTTCCTTTACAGGAGTTGCAACTTTTGAGTATGAAAGTACCAGTGTTTACAAACAGTTTTAAGGAGCATAGGAGAGCAGGAAAAATGCTCTATAGCTACGGTTTGTTTGCCTGGATAGTTTGAAATTAGCAGTGAATAAAGGATGGCTTTTAACAGAGGAAATGTGTGCGTGAGGACTATGCACAGAGGCAAATCATGGCAGTTAAAATTTAAATTAAAAACAAACAAACAAACCTGAACAGCTATTCAGAATATCATTTTGAAGTAAAAGACAAAAATTAACAGGAAAAAAAAAAAACTTGTGAGTTTTGATAAGGAGAAAAATGGAGCGAGTGGAAGCAGATGCAGGAGGTTTTCCTCTATAGAATAATGGTGGGAATTAGGATGAGCGTATGTTAATCCATTGGTGAACCACAAGACAGGAATCTGGAAAAAGGACAGAACAGTGCACAAAAAAGACCTGGAGGAATTGATTGGTGCTGCTTAATATTAATCTAATTCCTCTGACATTTAGCCTAGATTTGGCTTGGTTACGTAAGTGAATGAATATAAATAAGCCTTTACATCTCACAGAATATTATTTTGAGATGGTTTTTCACTTACTGAAAACTCCCTGCAGAATGTCAGGAGCTTCCCCACACCAACGTTTTGCTGCTGTGCTGATGGGGTCGTCTTTTCTGTGGCAAGTGTCTCTCTGACACGCACCCTGATTACCGCAGCAGCTCAGTACAGATAGCATCAGGCACTGGTGAGAAACGGGGGCTTGCTGTAACAACAGGCTAGTGATCTGCCTTTTTTGCCTCTAGAAAAGAACGTAATTTCTGAAGTCTGGTTGTAGCAGTGCATACTGATTGTACAGATGTCATCAGTACAGCAGGCAGTTTAAAGGTGCCTGTTAGTAGGAAAGAAGGAATATAGATGTGGTACTTGAGTTACACTTGGAGCCGCTGTGTAGAGCTCGTGGTTATCCCTCCCTATGCCAGCAGCACTAGTCAGAGAGTCATGTTGAATAAACCTAACATAACTCTAAAAATGAAATACTCTCAGTACTTGCTCTATATGTAGCGTAATTTGACGAGACTAACCCCCACGCAGCTGGTATAACAGTAGCCCTAGGGAGGGCAGAATAGGATTAGAAGAAGAAAAGGGAAAGAGAGGAGCCGGACTGTGGCAGTAAGCAAAGCCGAAACAGAACTCACTCTGGTGCAGTGATACGTGGTCCCTTCCTCAGTGCACAGGAGTCCCTCTGAGTACCAGCCTCGGTGGAAAAGGCTCATATATACTGTTTATTAATATGCAAACCACTCCCCGTAACAAGTATGCCATCATGACTCTCTCTCTCTCCCCCTCCCCCCTCTCACTCGCACACAGACACACACAAAGCAAATTCATCATTCCCTCAGGAACAAGCAAGCTTTGTGACTTTTTGGACTAATGCAGCAAATTGGGTACTAGAGTTTTTCAGCTTGTGTTCAAGGGCAAGAAATACTTTAAAGTGCCATTAAAAAATATATATTAATAATAAAAAAGCAGACACTGGTGAGCTGAGTCAGATGCTCAGTGGTTTTTTTTAAATGTAAAAAGCGTGGAGCAAGCCAAGAAGCATCCACCTTAAATTATTTCTAAGAAATGTGAAGTCCTACAGTATCTGGTCAATTATAGAACAATGACTTAAGTAACTGTGATCTCATTAAAACAGAGGACCCAGGAACAAAAACAACAACAAAAAAGAGAAAATATAACTTCCAAGCCTTTGTAATAAAAAACCAAAATAATTTAAGGTGGTTGGGTTTTTTTTGCCATCACCAGTGACAAGAGGGAAAGATGATTCAAGCAAACTCTGTCCATGAGTAATGCACTTTAGTAGTTAGAGGTCTATGATGTTACTGCATCTTATCGCTTGTGGATGTTGTGTTTTTTTTGTTTGCTTTTTTTTCCCCTCCCTTTCATTTGTACTTTGACCTTAACGAAGTCCATTCAATGTTGCTGTGCTTTGCTTTCCTCTTTGTGTGTGGCTAGAATGCAGCAGCGTTGCAGCAAAGCTTTCTGGTGCTAAAGAGATAGGTCTGATGTGTACCACAGAAATCTGCTTTGAAGCCTCATTCACTTTGTATAAACAAATGGTTGTGGGCATTCTTCGCAGGTGCAGAGAGCAGCACTAAGCAAAGCACTCTGCCCTGGGATGAGGAGGTGCTAGATCTTTGCAGCTTGCACCATTAATCATTTGCTGCAGGTCAGCTCATTTCCATACAATACTTATTTTTCCCCTGGTGTCAACAGCTGAGTTTTCAACCACTGGCAGCCTTTACCACTAAGAGAAAGTTTAAAAAAAAAACAAAAAACAAACCAACCAACCAAACAAAAAAAACCCAAAAACCAAACAAACAAAAAACCCACACCCAAAGTGTGTTCTCATTGGGACTGGTGTAATCTGAGTTTGGAGCCAAATTGTCAAGGTCAACCTCAATGGTGGTGCTTCCTTGCTTTTGGACTTGCCTTGACTGCAGATTCATGCTTTGAAGTTTAAAGTGGTTTAACTAAAACCCTGTTTCACCAGTTTATAATTGTTCGTTGTACATAAAGCAGCCTCTATGGGTCAGGACAGTTCCTTCAGTTGCAGAGAAATAGCTGAGTTTTTTTTTTTCCCCCATTTGATTAGCAGACAACTGAAGCAACATTTATGGTTCTCAAAGACTTTGCTCTTGGAGAGAAGTAAATAGAAGTAATACGAAACAAACTTATTTTACAAATATTTGCAAGATTTTGAGCTGCTGAGAAGTTTAATTTGTTTTTAAGTTGGAGCAGAGTGTGGAACGCAGCAGTACGTTGTGGGTTTTGGTTCTCAAAGGGAAAGCAGAAGGTATTCTTCAGGAATTGCTTTCAACAAATAGCAGTTTGCTCCTACCTGGGCAGGGTTGCCAGTGATAATACGTGGCAAAGCATTAGTAAGAACATTGGTAATGTAACTTTTACTATAGATGTGAGATGGGTAATGAGTTAAAACTGTGCCTTCACTCCAAGACTTTCCTTTGTTGGGTTGGTATAAAGCACAAACACTTCTTTGTACTACAGTTATATCTCAAATGACTGACAAGGGTCAAAGGACTTTTTACTTTTGCCAGTAGGAAATCTTAAATGTAGGTAAGTGACAAAAGTTTTCCAACCTGTGGCAGAACTGCGCTGAGGACCAACTCTTTAACTTTATATTTTTGAATGGGTAACTCAGTCCCTGTCCAGTGGAAGCTGTGCTCAGGCCACACACCATGGGCAGGCGTTATTCCCTCCGCCTGGTGCTGCTCTGAACACCTTTGGGTCTGTCAGGAAGCACGGTTATACAAACAGTAGGATTTACAAAACGCCTACTACTCAGGTGAGTACAGCTCTTTACAGGATCAGGAGGTTTCCTCTCCTGAAGAGAACAGTAACTCTTCCGTTCTGCCAGATTCTTCTCAATGCACACGAGAACAGTCAAATTCCTGCACTCCCTAAAATGGGAAGTGATTTGTGCCCGCAAGTTTAAAATAATGAAGTTAGTAATGCATTGAACTGATATAACCTTAGCTCCTCTGTTGATGATTTCTTACAGATTAAGCTCTCCATTTCTATTGCCCTTTTGGCCTGCAACAGCTGTTGACGGATGAAAAATTTGCTGAACTGCCAGTTGTATGCAGTCATGCTGGGACTGTGTGTCACAGTTTGTTGCATGAGGCTCTTCGCCTAAAGTGTCTTTTGCTTCTGTCCACCTTTGGGTAGCTTTAGGATTGGGAGAACAAACCGGTCAAGACCATCATCTATTAAATGAAGTGTATACAAAGTCTGGGTGGAGGAACATCTGTTCAGGTCAGGCATCTTCCCCTCAGACTGTGGCAGAGGCGTTTTCGTAGCAGCAACGGCGGTGAAACACCCCGTGACTCAGAGGTTTGCATTTTGGCAATATTTGCCCTTTGGTCACGGAGCAACATCTAGTTTTCTTGCGGTCGGCTGAGTCCCGGGAACAGCCTTGCAGGCGTGTGCCTGGCGATTGCGTGGAGTTGCAAATCAGCAAAGGATGCCTCCTGTGCACGTTTTTCATAGGGATGTGAAGACATTAACTAAATGACACATTTTCTTTCTTGGTCAGCACGGAGGCTCTCCTCTCTGTTTGAAAGCCCTAGGTAAGTGCAGAGGAAGCCACATGGATTAAAATTAAATCCAAGATTTAGTTTGGCAGATGTCCCTTTCAGAGCATTCACAAGCTATTACGGGATGAGCACACTGCAGGGCAGATCTCTTGCCCCATGATTCCCTTGGTATCGCGGGATCACTCTGGCTATTGACTCGCGGCCAGCCCTTCCCCACCTCTCCTTTCCTGGTCACTGCTCCACCTTGCATTCCAACATTCATAGTTAAGCAGAAGATTTGAAACAAGACACAGTCTTTCATGCTTTCGCCCATGTTTTGTTGTAAGTCTCTATGGTGAGATAGCTTGCAAATAGTTTGGCAAATGCAACTGGAGTTTACAGACATGTTTTCTCAAAGTGCCATGGTGGATTGAAAATACCAGGTATTTATTTTTTGAAAAGTTGACATGTTTAAACTTTTTATTGTGAATTAATGTTCTCATTGCTTTTTTCTAAATTAAAATATAACCATTAAAAAAAAAGGTGAGTGTACTTTAAAAACACCATCTGGGTGAATATAGGCACATTCTAACATTTGCAGCTTACTTTGGTCATGCATACTGACTTTTTAATGATATTTTGTAAAAAGTATACAGAAGTGTTGTGAATGCATTTGGAAGAAATTATCCATTCTTAATCAAATGTCCTTCCATTGTTACTGTAGCTCTAGTAAAAGGCAATGTTTAATGATCAATGAGATCATCAAACAAGCAATAATATTTGCTTTTGGAGCAGAGCAGATTAGAGAATTAATCAACTACAGAGAAGCTGCAATTTGAGGGGTTTGAGTTTAGCTGATAACTTTATTTTCCTCGGCTCTTGGCAGCAGGGAGCTTTTGTGCATAGAAGAGTGAAAAGCATCAGCTGAAAGATTGATTTTCAAAATGCTACATGGACAGCAAAAGCAGTAAAAAGCAGACTGTTGGCGACAGTTCTTCGTGTTCAGAAACGGTCTCTTGAAGTAGGAAAGTTCACAGGTGCAGGTGGTTGTATATGAAAGACCCCGACCCAAAGCCCAGTGAAACTGGCTTAAGGACTTGTGCTAACTTCAGCAGGCCTCTTGTCTCAGGTGCTGGTTTTGCACTTGAGAATATGAACAGGGCTGTAATGGCTCGTTTATTTGAAGTATTTGGAATTACTTTTTCTAGTGCATTTGCTTCAGTTTTTCATGTAAGTAATGTCCAGTCTTCAGTTAGCTGACAGAACATGTACTTTCTTTATCTTAGCACTCCTATTTATGAGAAACTGGTAAAGGTAAGGAAAACCCAGTTACCCTATAGAAAGCCAGCTTCTCTGGCTTAGCAGAGGAGCAATGACACTCTTCCCAACTCACAGGGAGGTACATGTATGCGTGATATTTAAATGCAAATTATCGATGAATAGCCAGAGGTTCCACCTATTCAGAAGAGGGAGTTCAGCACAGAGACACAGAGTGAAGGTCCTTGGTATGTCAGCTGATGGCTGACCCATACCCATTTGTGGTCTTTGTACTGATGTTTTGTTTCCCATTACATCCTGCAGAAATTCCCTCGTGGTAATGAAAAAAACCACATAGCCATGTCAGGGCCAGTCAGCTGCTTTTCTTATTTCAATTAGAGTTTGTTATCCCTCTGTAAAGGGGAAGTAAGAGTAAAGAATTAAGTATCTGTTGCAGATAATAAGACAGCTTTGTTCTTCACTTCGTGCATGTGGTTGAAGTATTGATGAAAATTGTAGATGCTGTCTGCTTGTGTTTGGACAGTTGAATCATGAGGTTTTGTCCCCTTGTGGACCCTTGCAATTGTATCACGTTGCAGGAACAGCTACGTAAAGGAATCAGATGTGCCTTATGAGCAAGAGAATAATCGTGTGATTCACAGAAGTAGGCCAATGCAATTAGTGAAATGTTAAGCCTCGTAATGTAATGTAACATGTGCTGCCTGCCTGACTCCATCCACATCGGTTTCAGCAGGGATAACATTACACAAATGTGTTGCTTAACAAGCAAATATCAAAAGCGTTTCAAGAGAAGCCTTCTTAAAAACATTAAGCTGCTTCATCTGAAGAACAAGTACTGGATGGTCTCAGTACGAAGCTCCTGGGGAGTCCTGAGAAGGTGCAGGTCCTGAGCAGGGAAGGCATACTCCCTGGTTACAGATATGCACTGAAAGGCTGAAGGAGGAGAAATCCTTCACTTCAACCTTTAGAAATGTGAGAGTTCCCCCAAAAAATCATCTCTCCCTGCCATCCTTTGTGATTCAACAAAATGAGTCATTCCATATCACAATCACTTTCAAGGAAGCTAAAGTGGATTAAGAACAGGGTTTTAAAACTTTGTGGGCTTTTTTTTTTCTTTTTTTTTCTTTTCCAGATTATTGCTGTAGAAGTTTTCTGTTCCTGGAAGTGTGTGGGGGCGATCTGGCAAAGTGAGTGAGGCAAAAGGATCAACATCTAAGCTTTTGTTTTGCTACCATGCAATAGAGCCGTAGGTGCCTTGTGAAGCACTTGAGTGAAATATTTCACCCGGACCGACATCCAGAATCATACATTTAAAGGAGCAAGGCATCCCCCATGGCTGCAGTAGTGGCTTTCCAGCAGTAACTGCTCTAATCATGATAGAAACCAGTACTGGTAAATCCAACATAAATGCAATAGGGTAGTACTTGCACTTGTTTCCAGATGACAGGACTTACC
Source organism: Stercorarius parasiticus (assembly GCA_013396915.1). Taxonomy (NCBI): domain Eukaryota; kingdom Metazoa; phylum Chordata; class Aves; order Charadriiformes; family Stercorariidae; genus Stercorarius; species Stercorarius parasiticus. Next base: position 590,626 of record VWZL01006099.1, on the reverse strand, counting down.
CCGTTCCGTAGCTAGCCTACTTCTAAAGCTCACTGGTATGCTGAAAGAGGTTAGAGGAAGAATACGTAAAATATGTACAAGAAAACCCTATTGAAAATCCTAGATGAGGAATGAACTTGTTTAGCTGAAACACCAGATGTCTTTGATTAATGGTTAAACTTGAGGAACAATTAACATCAAGTAACTGAGGCAGTTCGTGGAAACGATTGCACAGACAGGATGAAGAAACAGTGAATCTTTGTCTCTGTGCACCAGAAACAAATTTTAACTCGAGAACCAGGGAAGGTTTGAGTGTGGAATTCAATAGAAAATGAGCAGAAGTGAATAGAAAATTTTCTTGGATTTATGGGCAAGGAAATCACCCATTTATTGTTTTGTGTTTAAGGAGAAAGGGACCCTGCATGTACTGCTTCTCAGAGACCATGACAAAATAAAAATAATCTCGTATTTGGATTACTAGCTGTCCTTCTTCCTTGAGTAGTCTGCAATGTGATAGTCTGAAGTGCTTAAACAGAAGTTGTTTCTCAGGTGTTCTTTGTCTGATTTTTATACTGGGTATGGAAAAAGCAAAGTAGGTAGGTAGAAGGGGTTTAGCCGCCTCTATTCTTTGCCCCGTTCAGTTGTCTGATGGTTTCTGAAGCTGCAGACAGTTATTGCCCAAATGCAGCTTGATCACGAAGCAGGTGTGCTCCTGGATGTGCTGTCACAGCTACAGGCAGCACGTGGTGATGCTTCTGGCTGCCTGAGGCTTATGGAGACTTCAGCCGACGACGTGTGCTGCCCCGCCCCATGGCACAATCACTTGGCCTCCAAGCCTTTGGTTTGCGTCCTCTTTTGGGTTGATGCTGTGGGCATGTCTTTAAGGGTACTTGCTTCCAGTTGCTTGAAGCTCTGAGTGCAAAACTCAGGTAAACCTGTGCAGTAGACAGCTGTATCCCTGATTTGCTCACAGAAAGCAAGGAAGCACAAAGCTAGGTGCATAGATCTGGAGGCCATTTCTAAATCTAGCCATAAATATTTTATTGCTTTATCTCTGCCTTGTGCTTGTCTGCAGTTGTTGAGGCACAGGGGCTAAATATATGAAGGCAGTATCTTTTGTTATCGTGGCTTATAGTGCAGGAGAAGGGGAAGGGACATAGTATTTGTTTGACATTAGGCAGGTGTACACTGCAAAACTAATTAAAAATTAACAAATACCAGGCATGATTAGAATGAGAATCAGTTGGGAAAAGCTCTGCAGGGAGAGGAACAGGGGCTGCCTTTGGCTTCAGACTCTCCTCTCACAGCTCCAGAGAAGAGAGGGATGTCTGCCCTTTTCCTTTTTCTCAGGTGCCAGAGAGCAAAAAATAGCCCTGCCAATATGTGGTGCATGGAAGGAAGATCTGGGTCAAAATGCAGTTTCCAACCGCAGTTGTGCTCTGTGTTCCTGCTCTGATTAACCAGACAGTGTGGTAATTAGGAAAGTGCAGAGCAAAACTGCAAACTCTCCCTCTTTACGCTGCTTCTGTAGAGGCAAAATGGAAGAAATACTATCTTTTCTCGTAATGTGCTCGTTTGAGCTTTGGGGAGATGTTTGCAGGTATTACTAAGTGCCTTGAAGACATTTAGATAGAGGAGACGTGTCTGTAATCAGCAACCAGACAGAGATATTTGCCCATATTGGCGCAGTGTCCAAAGTGACTGAGATGACACTGAGCAAAGTGATGTAGCTGTAGGAAGTCGCTTTTGGGTAAAATGATCTTATATAAACCCAATTCAATTACTATTTTCTGTCAGTGCAAAATTATTCATCGACTTCAGTGCTTGGAGCTTTAATTCATGTGAAGACCAGCACTTAACCTGTTAGGATTCCTGGATTTGTCGTCTTTTCTCCTCGGCATGACAGAAAATAATGATGTGAAATGCCTCCAACTTTCCGGAGACCAGCCTGTCAGGGCCAGTATCAGTACTTTTATTGCCTCGCCAAAGTCAGAATATGTTCCACCCTACTGTCTCTTCCCTTGCAGAAGTCTGAAATGATCAAGATTCCTGTTTGGCGAGTTGTTCCTAAGAGGTTTCTGGTTTTGAATGCTTGGTCCTCCACAATCACGATACTGTGAAAAAGTTTATTTCTGCCCTCCCTTCTCCTCTCAATTTTCTTTTCAGGAAATGCAGATAGCATAACAGTTTCTGAGAAATATTAAGACTTTCAAATGGCCACTGGCCCTCTCCTTTTTTTCATAAACTGCAGACTTTTAAGGAGTGAAAAGCAGAAGAGAGCCTCCTGCTTTTGACAGATGCTGCCATGTAACTGACTTCACGTATCCAGCAAATACTGACTGTGAGGACTGCAATGGGGCTACATATATTTTGCTGTTAAATTTATAGCGCTTTTTGTTGTTGTTTATTCTGAAATCCGGAAAGTCTTAATGGCAAACTGCAGGGGTATTTGCAGAGCAGCTCACTCTCCGTGTTTGCTGCCTGTGCTGGGAGCGTTACCATGGCACCGCTCAGAGGGTTAGACAAGTACAACTGGCGCTTCACCAAAAATGTTTCTGGGTTTGGGTATAACTGGGGTTTGAGAATTCTTTGCTAACAGGAAGTAAAAAAAAGAAATAAAAAATTAAAAGCGCACCACGTGGAAAGACTGAGTTCTGCAGTGTAGTAGACTGATATTTTCGTCATTGTCTGCTGAGGGAAGGAAAAATACTTGAACATTGATGTAAGACATTTGATTCACTCGTGCATATTTTGGACCATTCCGTTTACCCTCATAAAATCGTAGGAAACCATAAATTGCTTGAACGACAACTATTTTGATGTCTTATCCAAAATATTTGCCGTAATCTGAAGGCAACATCATCTTTATCTGTAAGTGTGTTTTTCTTAGCGAAAACAGATTTTTCCAAGAGCGTTAAGTACCTGTGTAAGCCATCCTTGTCTCCGTGGTGGGGTTTTTTTACTGTTTTGATAACTAAGATAGTTTCTTACCTGAAATTTCCTGTGGAGTTCTGACCTATTTAGAAATGTCTTACTGCATGGCACGTGGTTTGACATACAATGCTATTTTATATTAAGCATCAAAATCGCGAATATGCAGCAGCCCGGAAGTGATGGAGCCTCCCCACCCCCAAACCTCTATATGTTAAATAATCACGGCGCTTCTGCAGGGGACTGAAACTGAGACAAGGTAATGTATCCGCCTGTTTTCTTTTTCGGCACTCAGCTTTTCTGGAAGTGGTGGTGAAACCAGTCACCCCTTCAGACAATGCGTCCTTTTGTTCGCACTGATTGAGACGGGGCCAGGAAGAGAGGAAAGCGGGTTGCAACACGGGGCTTGGAGGAGCTGCCTGTGCTCTTAGGGCGGGGTGGAATATCAGATGTACACTTGTAGCAGGAGGGTTGCACACCTAAAGATAAAGCAGAGGTATTTGTCCAACCCTAAATGTTAAGCTGTCAGTCTGACAGCCTGCCTGCAGGCAGCTTTCTCACCGCTTTGCTTATTTCCTGACCTGCCTGAATGAGTGATTAGGGGAGGTTTTGCTATCCAGGTAGTCTCCTGAGTTTGTTAGAAGTCACCCAAGCCATCCTCGTCTCATTTCCATCTGCCTGCTGATCCATATAGAGCAAGAGCTGCTGCTTTTCCATCACGCAGCAAACGCCAGTAGCTGAGACAGGGCATGGGATCCCTCCTCCAAGGGTAGCGGTCAGAGCTGGAGAGACGCAGCCTACACTCATGGCCAAGTGAGAGCTAAGGAATTTGAGAGCTCAGAGACTGAGTGCCATGTGCTGCACGGATTCTTGGCTGTGCACAAGCAGGCTCACAGTGTTGGTGTATGCCTGAGAGAGAGGGACGGAGAGCATTGCTCGGGTAATGCTGTCTGTTGTCAGATGTGATTTTTCCCCTTACTCTCTTTTCCCCACTGCTGTGTTCCCCGACAAGAGATGATACTCTATCATTTCCTTCTGTGCTGAGTGTGAAAATCATTGAGTCTCCCTAAGTGGTGAACACTATCTGCTTCTCGCTGCAGAATACATAATCCTGATAAATGGATTTCCTGTCTTCAGGCAATACAAAAACATTACAAAATATGTTCACCACACTGCGTGAGGCTCTTCTTCCATACTAAAATGCTCCCTATTGAGTACTTTCTGCTTTGAAATGGCCACTTTAGTTAAGATGTCAGTAAACTTACTAAATTCCTTTTAATTTTTCTTTTAGCCAAACTCTGTTATTATACAGGCTTTCAGTAATACATTTCTGTTTTTCCTCCAAAGAAACAGCAAAAACATTTGAGAACTCTTCTGACTTTATTACCACAGTATTGAAAGAAGTGAAAGTAGCTTTGTGTTCTTGATAGCAGCAGATAGAAGCTGAAGAGTGACATTTCTCTTTCCCACCTGAGATGGATCAGTTACATTCTGTTAGAAATCAGAAGGGGTGAGGGCTCTGAGGACGCTGCATGAGACAGCGCAGTGCACTGGAATGAAAGTACAGCAGGAGTTTATCTGGGAGTAGTTGTACGTGCATGTTAGTGTTTGGAAGCAAGGGAGAATTTTGTCACCTGCAGAAGTACATTTGTTCATTTAGTTACTCGGTGGCCGAGGAACGTATTTGCATTCTTCAGGGGAAAGAAAGGTAAAAACTGTTGGCACGCATCCTCGAAGTTTAGGATAGTTTACATTTTCTCACAAGGCTTATTTTATGTAGGTTCTTCTACTCCTAAGCAGAGAAATGAATGAAAAGCAATCACAGGCAAAGCAAGGATTATCTCTTTTAGCACAATGAGTTGCTGGAAAGAGGATTTGCCCTTTGTATGACTTTGGTTGCAAACACTTTAGCTGACCACTAATGCTGCAGATGACGTGTTTGTTCCATTGCTGAAGCTATCTTTGACCTGATTTCCTCACATTATCCACCAACTGGAGGCTAATCAATAGGAACTATTTGCAGTTACTTGTAGCCCAATGAAAACTACAGATGATCCAAAAATTGATGTTATATGTGCAAGAGTTGATGTTGATGTGCAGTAATAGAATAATTTTTTGGTGGTGTTGCTGCTGCTGCAGATTATGGTGTTAATGTTAGAGTCGCTTAGGTTGGAAGGGACTTCTTGAGATCTTCTAGTCCACCACCCCTGCTCAGGCAGGGACAGGTAGAGCCAGTTGCTCATGACCACATCCAGTTGGGATTTTCATATCTCCACAACCTCTCTGGACAACCTGTTCCTGTGTTTGACCACCTTCACAGTAAAAAAGTGTATTCTTGTGCTCAGATGGAATTTCACGTGCTTTAATATATACGTTCATTGCCTCTTGTCACTACTCTTGAGCAGAGTTTGGCTCCCTTATCTCCACCCCAATTCCCTTGGGTATTTATATACATTGATAAGTTCCCTTGAGCCTTCTCTTCTCCAGGCTGAACAGCACCAGCGCTCTCAGCCTTTCCGCGTAAGAATGATGTTCCAGTCCCTTAGTCATCTTTTGGCCCTGGGCTGGCCTCAGTCCAGTAAGTCAATTTCTTTCTTCTACTGGGGGGCTCAGAAATGTGGCTGGAGCTGGTGAAGAAATGCTCACCAGAAATGAGAACCTAAAACTATTTGTGGACTTGTGCTATCCTCTGGGAAAAGTTTTGCTACCTAAATAAAACATGCAAATTTAGGACTTATTCCAGGAAGGTGTTGCACAAGCTCAGTTTCCGTAGCACTTGATGTGAGCTCTTAGCACTAAGCAAAAGACTGTTGAATCCTGTACAACAGAAATGTGAAAACAACCTAGCCTGTTCATGACTAAGTTAGACTTAAAGCCACTTATTCCTAAGTGGCATCCTTGCAGTGGCCAAATGATGATGTTAATTTTTAATAGACTGAGTTGAGAAGACAAACCACGGATGTCAAAACCACTGATGTGATCTATAGCTGTTTTTATCCTCTTCCCTTTTGGGGCACAGTTCTGAAAGTGGTCTCTTCTCTGAATTCGAAATTGGTGACTATCTTCCTAGTCACAGGATGGGAGGGTTATTTAGCAAGTCCTGAATCACTCTTTGATACTGAAATAGCGAAGGCAGAAGCCTGGAAGTAAAGTTTTTTGTTCTTATGGGTGACATACATGGGGAAATGTAATTCTCAGCTTATGAGCATTGCATACAATAAACCTAACTTATGGAAGTTTATAAAAGTGCTGCTGTAAGTAGATTTGCCAGAAGAAATATTTTACCTAACCCTTACAGACAAGTATCTTTCAAGCAAAGAGAACAAAGACCGCTGAATAAGTAATCCAGCGGTACTACACTTCTATGCCTCAGAGAAATTTTGGAAATTGATATTTAAATAAAAATTTCTCCTAGTAGCACATAGTTTAATTAAAAAAAAATTATTAAATCCATCACCAAGTCAATGGAAACTATCCGTAATTTGGTGAGGCCAGGTGTTCACTTGTAATATGCACATCCTCACTCCAGAAGAGTAATAGCTTTCATCTTCCAGGAGCTAAGGACATGTCAATTTGGTTTATCTAGTGTCCAGTGTTCAGAGTGAGACTCATTCCTTCAGACCCTATTTTCCAATGCTTTCCAGCTGGCATTTACTACACTTGTAGCATGGAAGTTTTGCTGCCCTCCCACTCCAGGAGCCCATGGGGTAGGTAGGGCTCTACTCAACATGCCATGTCAGGTCCCTTGGAGAGTCAGAGCAGAGTCTGTATGTGAGCTGGTGGAACATGTCCTTTGAAGACAGGTTCCCTAGCAGCAATCAGTCATTGCAGTGTGCTCATCCCATTCACAGGGGCCTATCTGCCACAAGACGTGGTCCTCCTTGTGTGACCTCAACTTGGGCACTTGGGCTTTTCATTAGTTGGACAAATTTGATTAAGGCAGTTTCTCAGCGGTTAAGCCATGCAGGTAAACGCAGCTGTTAGGGCTTTGTACTGGGAAAGGAGGACAAAGTAATAGTGAAGAAGCTTCAAGAAATATAATGTTTATGTAAGGATCTCTTTCCAGGAATGGATAGAAATGAGACCCTGACCAGCAGAAATGGACCTAGCAGGGAGAATGTGAAACACTGTGGATTTCAGCTGCCGCCGTGTAAAAGACAGAGGAACACCTAAAATGTAAGATAACTTAAACTGGTTTGAGATTAATATTTCCCTCTTGAACACTTGTGTTCTTGGTGAATATTACTTGAAAGCCATCCAGTCACTTGTAATTCCAGTCATTCCCCTGCATTGCCAGCAGGGTACTTGACAAACTGAAGGCAGGTCTGTGGGCTTGATCATATTCACTGGCAGGAGATGTTCTGCCCCAGAAAGGCAGTGGACTGCCTTTCAGTCATGCTCTATTACGCACCCAGTGCTTTAGAACTCCAAAAAAGGATCTACGCTATTACAGATAGTTCAACCATCAAAAGTTGCCATGATATTGATTAAATGAAATAAAAATGTAGGAGGAGACGTAAATCAACTTCTAATTAATAAGGCAAAAAATTGCTCTGTAGGTAGCAAACTCTTCCTTTTGTAAGTCCTGCTGCACATCCTTTGAAGGAATTAGGAGTGGTCAGTGTCAAAAGCAGGATACTGTGCTGGGTGAAACTCAGCTCTCACTGTAAATTGTACGGCTTCAATATGAATAAGGAATGGTTTCAGAAGAGCTGTGAGACAGGGTTATATAAATTATCGATACCTCAAAAGTAGGTCAGGATCAAAGTAATGTCATTGTGCCACTTCCGAAGAATATTTGTAAATCACAGAAGAACAGAGCATGACAGATTATCAGGAATAAGCTTAAGGAATAGTGGATAAAACTACACTGTATAATTCAAATCCAAGGTAAAAAAACCCAAAATATTTTGTATAGGAGCACTTATTCAGGAAAGCTAAGACAATGTGCTTTTTAGAATATGTGCATGACAACCGGGACAAAAGTTAAGATAAAACCAGAAATACAGTTTTCCAGCCCACACCCATCACAATGACTGTCTGCAGTAGAAAAGTTATATGCGTATTTTTTGCAGGGTTGAAGCTTAGCAAATTCTTTCTGTTATTGCTAATGTTACAATGTCTGAAATGAATGTTTCTAGTTATATATTCATGGAAATGCATCTTGAACTCAAATGCGTCATGGCTAAGTGCTTTACTGAATCTAAAAGTAAATTAAAAACTTGATAGAGTAAACTATAAATAACTTCCTTAAAAATAAACTTCATTTGGAAACTCATGCTTAAGTGGATGATCCCTTTTTCCGTAAACATACACTCAAATTTCCAAGTTGCTTGGAAAATGAAATAATTATTGCAAAGCAACAAAAAGGCCTCATTGTGGCTTAAATTTTCCACATGTCCAGCATGCTGGAATGTCTGTACTAATTAACTTGGTGTTCCACGCTCAGTTTCAGCTTCTAAACTACCTCACTGCACTGAAGAAGTTTCAGCTCTCAGCTCTAAGGAGGTTGAGGTCTTCTGCAGGGAAGTGCGAGTGCACTGGCCAAAGGTGATGCTGAGGCTGGATTTGTGCATGGCATTTGTCTCCTTGGCAAAGGCTGTGAAGCCCCAGTGAAAGCTGGACTTTTAGCCGTGCAGGAAATACCCCCAGCTGGTACAATTAATCACGCCACTTTGGATGATCAGGTGAACTCGTTCATGGCATTGGTTTATATGTGCTGCCTTTTTCAAAAATAATGCTATTTTCCATGCATATTGTTTGGGGCTAGTACAAATATCCTGACTGCCTGCTATCTTTTGAATACCAACACAATATGTTTTATAAATAACATCTAAAATGACTAGGCAATGAAACAATTAATCGATTTTATAATGAAGCATGAAATCAAATAGACTTTGAGATAGAGTTGAGAGAAGCTGGTGTCTGATCTGATTAAGATCAATGTCATTTTCTGCGCATTATGTCCCGGGGGCTGCTGGTGAAGCAGTCATTAGTCTTAGTTTAGTGGTCATAGAACAGTTTGACCGGTTTTACTTAGTGATACACGAGCGATAGCTCAGTCTTAGGAGTCGTCAGTGCAATGGTTACATGGTTGTTTTGATGTCGGCAGATTTATGTCATAGGGAGAAAAATGGGACTGCAAAAAACTTCACTGGGTGCTTTACCTTTTCATCACAGAATAAGTCCTTTGCTGAGCTGGAATGGTAATTCATTGTGTCCTTACGGTTAAACACACGGGAGTACTTTGTACAAACATTAGAAATCAGTAGACTCCTGAATTTCTTTGGTTTAAAATCATTTTGATACACAGCACATCCAAAGGAAATCAAAATGCCCCACTGCATTTGTTCTGAGACGAGGTTTCATTTTGTTTTCTCTGTGGTGCTTTCCATGCAAAAGTCAGCCTGGGAAGGGTGAGTTTGAGAGGGCAAGGCTTCTCTATCTGGGAGACATCTTGCATCCACCTGGTGCCCCATGGACTTGTGTTTGCACAATCAGAATGTAGCTGAAAAATGTCTTTAAAAGATTTCTTGGATTTATAGAGCTTCAGGAAGCTGCAGTTATATCATTGAGTAGTAGCCTGGGTGAGGAAATTTTCTTTACTTTGAAGCATAAGCAAAGTGCTAATAGAAGAATTTCAATGGGAGTATAATTACCCTCACCTGATGCACATTACAGAAATCTCTCAGACTGAAGGGGATTATTATGAGAGCTAAGCAGTATTTGGAATTGCCCTGCACTAGAAAGCCTGGTATTTGCATGCAGAGCTTTGCTGATATGAAATGCTCATGTTTCAAGGTCTTTTTTCTGGGAATCCAAGTCCTTAAAAATCAAGAATTTACAAGCGTAGAAATATTTTCAATCTCAACAAGACATTTTAATACTTCAAAGTTCGTAAATTACACATGACTTGAATTGCTGAAATCTCCCAAGGCACTTTGTAACTTCAGTGCTTATCCAGATTTTCCCATTTTGAGTACCTTGGAGGGGTGGGTAAGGGGAAAAGTGTCCTTTAAAAAAAAAAATCTTTTATAAATAGGGTTCCCTTACAAAAGCAGTTTTCCTGTGAATCACCTGCTTTTCTGTGTCTGCCACACATCAAGCAGTTCAGCCAGAGAGAAACTTGTAATGTCATCCCTAGATGAGACTAGGAATCATTGTATTTCCTCTGGGACAAAGGCAGAGGTAGTTTCCCGTTTTGTTAACTGCCAGAAAGTAAATCACGTCAGTCGGCTCAGCAAAATGACATGCACCAACTTCTGTATGAGTCAACCTGAAAAGAAACACTGTTGGATATTTTTTTTCAATATTCTAGATTAATACAGAAAACTTCCCATAAAAATCTGTGTTTCCCTGGAAAACGTTAGCTGACAATGCATTTCTCTTTGGAACAACCCCAATAAAGAGCTCTTGGTTAGTTCTATGTAATACATTGAAGACGTATTTAGTCCTTTGCTGAGTGCTTGTTTTTAGCAAAACTTTGAATGTTGAGTAATATTAATACATCTCCGCAATATCACACTGATTTTTTTTCATTGCATTACTGACTTTTTAAGTTATAACTAAGAAGCAGTATGAAATGTTTTAAATTTTTAGCCAGTGTAGGAAATGGAAAAACCAGCAACAGAGCAAGTATAGAAAATGTCTGTGAATACATTTTGTGAGACACCTTTAGAGAGTTCTTAAGCAGGCAAGTCAAAAAGTACTTATAGAATCAAATATGTCTGCAAAAATTAATCCATTTCAATAATTTCTAGCGTGTTAATACCTTTTTAAATGTGACAAACTTACAGTGATTCCATCCTTCATCTACCCACAGGCTTTTAAAGGCCTGGATAGACGGGATTTTGCCACTGATGGACAAGAACATGCTGTTAACGCTTGCCTGGGAACTTAGCAGAGGTCCATTTGCTAAGGTTGGATACTTGTCGTCTAGATACGGCTTTTGAGAGACAAAGCATGTGGTGTGTAAGGTGTCAATTCTGTTGTGAAAAGTCCCTCCCAAATAGTAGCGCTACTTCAACAGTGTAGTGTGGCAGACGCTTTACTCCGGGAGAAGCAAGTGCTGTCTCCGTAACTCACTGTCTCTTCACTTTTCACAGGTTAACCAAATTTCAACAGTTCTTTACAGACAGGTGAAATCGTCACATTATATTTAGCTAAGTCATACTGCTCTTGCTCTGTATTCACATTTTGAGCTATGGGTGAGTGCAAAGCAGTAGGTGCATTACTACCTACTACTAGGTAGTACATTACTACCATTTTATGAATGTAATAACCATTTAATGTTAGACCTCGCAAACAGAACAGCACTAGCTTTGTTAACATATTTTCCTTGTTCTTTATACTAAACAAGAATCCTAAGGGTTTAAAGTGTCATGCAAATCTGTTAGCTAATATATGCTAGCATGTTTTCAGAAACATGGCTTTTACTGCAAGTAGTAATACTCAAAAGGTCTAAGCAATTTTTTGTATAGTTAACATAAAAAGTATATATATGGCTACTTTTTTTGCTCTGAAGCAAAGTTAATTTTGTTCTTAAAATGGTACAAGGTAAATCCGTGCAGTAAACTCATAGTTGGAAACTATTGGTCTCTTTTGGGGAATCTTTTGCTTTCTATAAGATGTGAAGGACACGCACTAACTAGCACGCTCACATTCAGAAATTCTGCTTTTATACTTCTCTCCAAAATCTACCAAATACCCTTTTCTCCAAACCAGTGAAGGTTTAGCAGTGCCTTTTTTAAACTCTGTAAACCACGGAATTTATTTGTCAGTATAAGCACCTGGAAAAAACATGATTTTGGAAACTAAATCTAAACCCCAGGCTAAGTTTGGTAGGTACCTACTTCTCATACCCTGAAGCCAAAAGTTTTTTTGGAAGGTGTTTTTGTAGCAGCTAAGCTAAAATTATCAGTTTGCTGGCACCCTGGTTGTTAAGTGTGCTGAGTTACTGCTATCTAAAAAAAAAATTTTATACTTACATACTATACATTAAATTAAATTTTATAAACCAAAAAAATGGTTCTATATTTTCAGAGTTTTGACTGTAGTACATCTTGAAATGAGCCAACTACCAAACCAGGTCAGTGGCTGTAATTTTTCTGCCACCAAGGCGGGGGGAAAGAAGAGATGCCTTCATCAACACATTTTCTTTGACTTTAATTCTTCTTTTCAGTTCTGGCTGAGATGCATTTTGCCTGCGGTCTGTTCATGAGATGTATGACATCACTAGGAAATACCATGTCCAGAAGCAATCATATGGTATCAACTCATGCTTACATCTCCTTTCCAGATGCGACCGCTTCAATCAGGTGGATGTGCAGCCGCCGTGGGATCGGATGAAAGAGTTAAGCAATCCTGAGGAGAAAGCAAGAAGCTCTCCAGGTGACACAAAGGCAGTAGTGATCAGGAGGCTGGGAAATGCCTGTGCCAGGAAGGGACTGAAGAAATTGTTATACATGCCAAATCTGTCAAGACTAATAATTAGTATTAGCAATAAGTTATGCAATTATCATCAGATCGCAGTGAAACAGTGACAGCAGATTTAACAAGATATTTATGTAGTTAATCCTTTGGTTGATGTGTGGTTTATGAAGTGCTACAATGGTAATGAAAATGTCACGCCTTCAATGAGGCCACTTAAATGAAATAAAAACAAGTTGGTGCATGGGTAAAACTGAGGTTGTGCAATTTTGCACAGTGCTGCACTACGCACCATGCTATGTTCCTGCTGGACCAAAACAGGATCAGGGAGGTCTGATGTGAGGCGTGCTGAAAGTAACAAAAAGTAGGGAGAAGATACAGCCTCAGCTGCATCTCAGGCAATGCAGCCCGGAGGCAGCTGGGGCGGAGGTGTCTGTTACACTGAAAAGTTGGCTCTGAAAGATGGTGCCCAGGAGGGAGATGGGCCTGGGGGCTGCTGTCTTAGCTCCACGCATGAACAAGGACAGAGGTCGGCTCTGGCAGACAAGCCAAGATGGTGGAGGTGGCATGCTGAGTCACCAGACTATATTAGGTTTGTTTTAAGTGCTCCCATGGCTATGTCTTTCTTTTCTGGCTTTGTTTCATGCTGGTTATTCAAAATTTAAACCATGGTTTTATTGACTAAGTTTGGTGCTTTTCCTTTTATTTTTTTTTCTCCAGCATTTAAAGTTAAGTCAGGTGACTCATGGATTAGGCTTTCCCAAGCCCCAGGGCATGTGTTTCCCATACCACTTACTGGTAAGAAAGCTGCTTTCAGACTCACCAGTATTATTTACACACTGTCAAAAAACTCCCAACAGGAGACCAGCCAGTCAGCTGCTGAAAGAAGTTTTCCAGTTGTTGGGAGGCTGAAGCCCACCTGAGTGAGGACTATTGGGAGCTCCCAATTCAGCCACTTGAGCAGCTGTATCTTGAGAGGCCTTCCCATGGCCAGATGGTCCTTCAGGATCAGCAGGTCGTAGACATCCAGCTGCCTGTGCAAGAATACCTGTCTTCACCATCCGATGTTGCTGGGATCTGGAGAGCCTGGAATATTCTGATCAAATTTCCATTTATTAACTCTTGTTGTTAAAACTCTGAAATAATTTTGGATGCAAACAGAGTTTTGGTCGCACCGAGCTATATCTTCAGCTATCATCTCTGTGATCATTGTGTGGTATTTGGTCAAGGGAAAAACTGGATTTTACAAATATATATGTGAGTATTTCAGATATCTGTGGAGTTATCCACAGCTACAGAGGAGAGAGAAAGCAGTGGTTTTTCTGTAATTCCGTTATAAGCCCTGTATAAATATGACCCTTTTGGCAGATTCATTTCTGAGATGGATGCTTTCTTAAGAGCAGCAATAAAAGACATATAAGGAAGTTACATCCCATATTTGAATAGTCTTCGTTTATTCCTATGTTTGACCATATTCTCTCCTTAGTTTCTTCTGCAATCTGCTGTTTATCTCTCTTCCTTTGTCATAGTCAGTCAGAAGTTGCCCTGTGTTCTCCTTTTTTTCTTATAATTCCTTTGTGTAATGACTTTCACTCCTGTCTCCAGTCTACCAGCCCATCCAACTTGTAATTTATCTCCTCTTTTCAATTCTTCCTCCTCCTTTATCTACCTGCTAGGCTTTTTCTGACTAGCTTTTCGAAAACTTAATCTGCTGGCCATTTCATCTGGTAATTCAGTTCCTTCCAGTTACCTTTTGTAGGCCTGATCCTAGAGCCTTGACCGTCTTCTGAAGGATTCGGCTGTCTGTGGTCCAAGAATTTGCTGTGATACAGCACAGCTGCAAAACCTTGGCTCGGACTTCTGAGAAAATTCTTCATTCTGAGAAAGTACAGAGAGGAGAGCCATGCGAGATAAGGAAGGTAAAAGTGCAGGCAGAGGCAAGATTAGCAGCTCAGGGGTTCAAAAAAAAATAAATCACAGTCATATGAAGAGATACAAAACCTAAGAAGAAGACGGGGAGCTGGAAGTTGGTAGGTCAGCGGTATCAGGGACCAGCCTGCCCAAGCCATGATGGAGGATGGTCCTTTCCCACCTGCCCAGCACATCGAGCAGCAAAGGCCCAGCAGGCATCTTACTGAGAGGGGAAAGCGTATCAATCTTTATGCTAGTAGACCCTCAGCCCTAGCTAGCTACTGAATGTATTAGTTGTGGATGGGCTGCTTGACAAATTTTTTTGTAAAAGTTGCGCAGAGAGGGATGGCTACCCTCTCTGTGTGCAGGTTTTTGTCTCGCTTCTAAAATCTGCAAGGCAGTGCCATGAAACATGAGCCGTAGCAAGTTTTTTTGTTGTCCTACAGCCTAATGGTTTTTGTAGCTGTTTGTATTTTTTTGTAGCCATTTGTATTTTTGTATTACTTTTCTTCTGCACCTTCTAGCCACCAAAACCCTTCTCTCTCAGGACTCTGGTTGTTACTGTGCTCCCTCCATATGAAACCTGACCTGAGCAGATCTCACTGGTGACGGACTGAATTGCTGTTTGCCAGTCACTGAATATAGATTTAGGGAAGCATACGCGATATCCCAAGGGATCCAGGGCTCTGTTGGCAGGCAGCAGTGACTTAGGTTTGTCTAACCTTTGTGTTGAAATTCAGAAGCCCTGAGTGAGTAATCACATTTTTGGTTCCTAGCACAGGATGTTATTCTGCAATAACTTTTAATTCCTTTTTGCAGTTAACTGTATTAGCCTAAATCTCCACTTTTGCAAGCATCTCAATATCTGCTTAGGGTCTTTTCCTTCCTGGAAAATTTGTTTCCTCCAAAACTGGTGGTAGATTCTCATTTTCTGTTAGCTGGACTACAACGCCTGAAAGTCCCAGCATGGGCTTGATGAGAACAGCTCTGTCTTGGACAAACTTTTGACTTTGGAAATTAAGTGTGGAAAAAAGTGAGCAGAGTGAAGAAGTTTTAGAAAAAGAAGGGGCCAATACTCTCTAAGCAAAGGCTAACAGTTAGTGATTTGTGCCTAGAAATAGATCCCATCAGCAACATGAAAATAGAATAAGACTGTGTTTTTAATGTATGTGTGAAGATCAATGCTGTAGACCAACCTCTGTTCTCACTATCGTAACACAAATACATAAGCCCAAATGAAGCTTGTGATATAACAGTAGAATTTGGTTCCATGGTTTAAGGAAAGTGATTTGTTACTCAGGTCCTGATGGATAAAGGAGAAACTGGCAGGAGGAATCACAAAACTGAGTTTATATGAACAAATTTTGCTGAAAAGCAGCTTAATATTTCTCCGGTACCTCATACCAAATCCAAATTTGCCATCATTTGGCTTGACTTAGATTGAGCTGGATGGAGCCATATTTTAATTTAATTGTTATTTTATTAATAATAAAAATCTCACGGCACATCTTGCCAGTTGAGCGCAGGACTTTTTCCCTCCTTGGCTTATGAAACAATAGTGTTGCTGTGATGCTACATGAGGGATCTTCATCAGTTTCCTTAGCATTAGCTGTTGGTTTCTGATCGAGCTGCAATGCTGAACTTAATGGTGTACTTGGACAAATACTACAACATTAAACATACCTGAGAGTTCACAAACATATGTTGTCTGTTTGAGAGGATCTGCAATAGGCACTGGCTGCTATGGTTCTTCTGAGGCAAATTTGGTAAATTCTTGTATTCCAGTTATAAAAATGAACAGTTCCAGTCTGCCCTTGAATGATGGCAATACACCATTTTGACTGATGGAGCGGGCAAGAGGGAACTGGATGATCCAGCTGAATTTTTGTTTTCTCACTGTTCTACTCCATTCCTTTCATTGGGGAATTAGTTTGCGTAGAAGTAGAGCTGTTCCTAAACTGCATGAACCTCAAAGACATGTGCTTTGCTGCCAAAGTGTATCTCTGCCAAAGAAATGTTTTGTTCCTTTTCTTTGCATCATTTGGGAAAAGGGTGGGGAGAATATTTGAAAGCATTGGGAAAAGCTTAAAAAGAATAAGAGAACTGAAGAATTTATTTAATACTATTTCCCTGTTATCTTATGCAGCTATATTTCTTGAATTTAACTGTAGCAAAGCTTACTTTACAGTCTAACATCCCATTATTTTTCTGAAAGAGCAAAAAATATTTTCTTCTCCAGGCCAGCCTTCTCCTGAGCTGAACAGTCAGATGGAGAGTTCAAAATCGCAGTTGCCAGAAGAAAGGATCAGTAAAGGCACACTTAGCTTCAGCAATGAAAATTATTCATTATATTAGGACATGGGGTTTAATTAAAATGAATTTTTATCAACGTGTGTATATGCATGTAGACGCATGCAGGCACTCCCAGCAGTTTAGGGTATATAATCTGACCTGCTTATAGCTCTAATCCAAAATTTTCTGAAACATTTATGTATAAAATTGTGGTCTAAAAACACCCCTCTATTTAAAAGAAATATGAACCCTGTTTCAGATATACCTGAAACGGCCCTCAAAGTAGCCCTGTGTTATTCACCACATCTCTTGACAAAAAAATCTCCTTTTATCCTATTGTTTTAATGACTTATTCCACTTGCTTCTCTCTCTGCCCTGCAGTTTCGAGCTTTGGGGAAGAGTATCTGTCTCTGAAACCACCTAGAGTTGATAGCTGCTTTCACGTTCTCGCTATCCCTTATTCACTGTGTGCTTGGGGAAAAAAGTTTAATTCATTTCAAAGCTTTCTTCATGAATTATTTCTAGAGGAAGCTAAGCTTTGTCTCCTTCTCGGGCAACATATACCTTTGTGTTTTGGTTTCTGTAAGAAATGTGGGAAAGAAGCTCTGGAAGCAGCTGTTCTTGCTTATGCCTGTTGCAAAGGGAAGGAGGACACCAGCTGGTTGCAGAAGCCCGAACACCTGAGGCCCACTCCAACTTCCTTCGTGGTATTCATCACTTTTCTTCATTTGTATGCCCTGCTCTTCGGAAAGGGGTTTTATCTTAAACATTTGATTTTAGTGAAGTGCTGGATTTTCAGTAATATCTATTTTGCTGAAGAAGGTAAGTGCACCCTGATGACTTCTGTACCAGATGGGATAGGGATTACAGAAACTCATGTGGCATTAGACCAAGAAAAGCCCAGAAATGGGCTCAGTCCGTGACAGAGAAGAGATTATAGACCACAGATTACGTGCTGGAGGGAAGAACAGGGTTTGGAGTAGACCTTTCTTTCTAACTATCTTTCTAAACTATCTTTCTAAGATGTTTCTTCCAAATTGTGTTTCTTTTTTTCTGGAGCAGAATTGAAATTTGTGAAGATAAAAATCATAGAAGATCCTGCCCAAAAGAAAGATTAGATAATTTGAGTTTATTTTTCTTTAATTTAGCAACCACATTTGAAAACCAGTCTCAGATTTACATGTCAAACTGTCATCCAGAAGGTATTACTGGTGGCTTATTTTCAGAGCAGAGATGAAATCCAAGTTTCTTTTCACTTCAGGAGAAATGTATTATTACGCATCTAATTCAGTTACGGCACACTGTTGCTTGTTTTCTGAGGTAAGAGTCAACAGTCAGTTTTGTATTTGCCATTGAGTCCCGAAGATATTTCAAACAAGACCCTAGACAATATTTTAAAGGAATTTGTAGTTTAAATGCCATTTTATTCTGGGTCAGCCTTTGGTTTAGGGCAATTCAAAACACACGATTATTGGGCCTAAAATTGCTGAAGAAATTGTTATGTATTGGTCTTCTCACCACAGTAGATCTTGAGACCTTCTGAAATTTATTGCTATCTCATACCCTTAATTTTAATGGGAACTGGATTTTAATTCCCCTGGTTTGAGAGTTGGGAATGCATCATGGTGAAGGACCTGCAGAGCTGGAACTGGTGTCTGATCCCTGCGGTGCTATCTGTCAGGGCAAAGCTCAAGAAGGTCACATCACATGTGCTTCCATCACCGTACTCTGCAAAATGCCATAGTTAGAACACAACAGACCATTACTTGCCAGCCTATTGCCTAGCACATGTAGAGACGGAGTGTCACCGTGTCACCAGGGACTGTCAGAGCTGTGTAAGGTGCTGTGGTGGATCCCCTGGAGCCGACACTTAAGAGGGCAGAGCATTTTCTGCTAAGTGTTCGGGGGTGGGATGTTGGGGTGGTAGCACGGCTGCTGCCTAACATGTATTCCTTCTGGATTTTAAATTGTCCTTCTGGCTTTTCAAGGACGTGCTGGTTGTAGCTACTTTACATCCAAGTATATTCTTCCCTCCTTTAGCATACAGAAACTGAAGACCTATAAGTTCTTCTTTGTTTCTGCGTGTCACACTTTAAAACATTGTTTGAATTGGGGACCCAATACCAAGTTTGGGTTGCTTTTTTTTAACCTCGTTATCAAGAGCCTTTGTAAGTGTTGATAGGACTCTGATGCATTCAGCTTCCAGGATGAAATTCTCCAGGCTGGCTTTTTACGCAAAAGGATTTTGTTTCAAGCATTTGAAGTGTGAAAATGTTTCCATTTATAGCAATAAGTCACCTTTGACCAGAAATGGAAAACTTCAGTATAGAAGAAAACAGTACAACAAAAAAACATCTGTGTGGCTGTCACTACCATGACTTTCACAGCAAAAGTTGTGACTTGTTGGGTTTTTCCATTAGTTGTTGGCAAAAACTTTGTGATTGAGTGGGGCAAGAGGAAAACTTGTGAGTTAGTGAAAAATCAGAATGTCTTTTCTGTGGAAAAATTCTGGTATCATAAAATGCATTTTTTCAACCAAAATGGGGTTAAAAGTAAAAATATTGTATTTTATTTACTGAAATTTTGTCAACCAACCAGAATTCAGGTTTGGTTTACGGAACTGGTGGCACAATGAAGACAGACCTGAGGACCCTGTTTCAAACCAGTTCAAACAGCCTCTCTAGAAGGTACGTAACAGAGCCAGAAGAAGCAACTAGGAGTCAGGATTCCTGTCCCCGAGGGCTGAGTGTCTCCCCAGGGGACTATGAAGTTGAATTCCTCTTCCGTCATCTTCTGGCCCTTTGACGCCTGCATGTCTTCTGCTGCTGTTGTCTGTCTCCTACAGAGACAACACCCTTTGGCTGTGGCTTAGTGCTGAAGTCCCTTTCCTGGGGTGCAGGAGCTTCAAAGGTCACTAAGACCATAAGATGTGATTGAAGCTTCTCTGCTATACCTGAGAAAATTAATGTCCTCACCTGAGGGAACAAGAGATTGAGAGTGCATCTTTGCCAGGTTGTTCTTGCCATGGAAAGGACCCTAGGAAAGGATGAAGTTTGGATGATAAGTTGTGGCTGAGTCCTGATAACCCGTTCCTGCTGGTGGAATAAGGGGGTAGGAGGGATATCAGCCCCTAATGGGGTAAGGGGAAGGAGGCTGTGAGAAGGGAATAGGAATTATGCTGAAGCCCCTGTTTGAGCAGGGGCCACCACCTTAGGTACCTCCAGATTCTCTCTCTCAGAGTGGCAGCAAGCAAGGGTTTCTGTAGACTTGGTGTAGGAAAAGGAAAAATAAAAGACAAATGCATAATTAAATTCCACAATTGGCATTAACATATGCCGTGTGTTCGTGCGGGAGGAGAAGAAAAGAGTTCAGCTTGTACATCTTTACACTTTTGCTAGTGAGGTGACCTGTACATGAGATGTATCCTAGATAAGTAGTGCCATGTTTTCATCTTTGTCCCTTGTGAGCTATCTGTAACAGTGACACACACATTCTAATCCTGTGGTTGGGTCTAACCTGTACCTAGATGTTAACTGGCTTCATTCATATCCTAAAGCTTAGATTATACTTTAGATGTTCAGCCATTGAAAAATGGTTGGTTTTCCATGATGACTAACCCTACCTCAGAAGCACTTAACTAGGCGATTTCTTGAGAGCTTTTCCAAACCCTGAAGTTTCTACAGTTCTTTCGTTCATGAGACAAGCTGGCCTGGCCCATGCTACCTCTTCATTTTCCTTTGCAATTAAAACGTTTCAGCTGCCATGTGAAAAATGTGAGACTTTTCAGAGTTGTCAGAAGCTCAGTAGTATGACGTTGAGTGTTATAACAGTCCTGAGATTACTTCCCAGATCAACCTTGTAGCTATTTTAAACCAGTGGAAGATATGGGCTGTTGAACGAATCAATTTTATTCATTGGCATATGACTGTGTTCCCCCTTTTTATTTCACTGTTCCTTATTCTACAGCTCAAAACGCATTTCCAAACAAGCCTCTGTGCCATCCCAAAATGGACATGTGACTGTAGATTATCCATCATTCTTTGACATCCTAGCCTTTCTTTTGGTCTTACAGCAAATCTGGAAAGGGCTTTGGATGCTGTTTCTTTTCCTTTTAAAGCTAGAATATACAAGTTCAGTGGCTGTGTATTTCTCTTTCATTACACTCTCTTCTTTCTGCCAATTTTTTTGGGTTTATTTTTTCCTTTTTCTTTTTTTTTTTTAAATAATCATGCCCTGCTTGCTTTGTTTTGCACTCTTCAGTGATTGTAGTATCAGTGGCCACGAATATGACCATAATTCCTTAAAAGGACTGAGATCCCTGACATGACTGTGAGAGAGGGGGAGTGTGAAACTCACTCCCATCCCACTAAATCTGTAGCCTGGAGGAGCTTTTCGGTGCAACTCTGCTTCCTTTGCCATTCTAGATAATATTCCTTAATGTACACTGAATTTAGCCTGCTTTGCTACCCTTTGCTAGTGTTCACAGATTTCTGAGGAGCTGGTCAGGCAGGCTGTTGTCAGACCCATGTACCCCCTAGGAAGCAGCCCTTGTGAATCGTCTGTTGGATGTGAAACACCTTTGAACCTCACTGTGTTTCCAGAAGTAATTTTTTTTTCTGGAGTGCATATTGTCAGGCTGCAATGAAGGAAAGATGACATGGGTGAGGGAAGGCTGAGATCACGGTGACTGTTGAAGTGTGCAACGCCTCTTGATTGAGCACTGGGTCTGGTTTTGTGCCTGGATGCTTACAGTTGGTCTCTGGTCTCTCCTGTCCGGTGAATATAACACTCCAGCATTGCAAGGATGAGGGCTATGAGTTGTGAAGGCACCTCGCGCTGAGGCAGGTGCCCTGAGGAGATGGCTCGTGAGAATGCCCGCCCTAGCCATGGCAGGTCTACAAGACTTGCGATAAAGTCTTCATCACCAGTGGTAACTGGAGAAATACCAGTAGCCTTTTCCCAACAGCTGCTCAACCCAGGATTCAGCACCACTTCCAGCTGTTGACAATTATACTCTCCCTCTAGCTTTGCTTAGATGCTGTGTTTGTCACAACAAATCTAACCTGTTAAACAGATACTGCTTTTGCTCCAGCGGGACTGCCTTTAGTGACAGATAAAATGATTTTGGTGTACGGTAGATAATGTCCTTCAGTTTGTTCAATTTGATAACTGCTTTGGAGAGCCTGTGGGGGATGAAAGGTGTTGCAGAAATGTAAAGTGCTATTATTCATCCTAAATGACTCTTCTCCATTTTCTAAAAAAAAAAAAAAGATGTATACTTCTTTCCTGCATTTTGTTACATGTTTGGTTGGTTTCTTTAAGTCCGCCCACGGAACTATATTTCATTTTTCTAACCTTTTTTAGGCAGTCATTTACCTTACTTACTTCTTTGGTTACTTGAGCAATCTCCTTTCTTTGACTGATTTTAAGGCACTGATTTTCAGTGCTTTTTACTTAAACACATTGTGAGTTTAAGTGTTTATGCAGTTCATAACGCTCAGTGAGTCCAAATACCTTGTCTGGTTATACTCAATTGGTTGATTTACCGTATTTTCCCATGTCTCTGTATTAATTACAAACTGTTGAAATAGAGAGGCCTAACAAAGAACTAATCTTGGTGTGAGTGCAGGGAAGAGAGAGATGTGTGAGACAGCAATCCAGTCAGCCTCTAGCTGGAGGCTCAGCTGCACCTAAACGCTGTCATCCATGGAGCCAACTCAAACCGTCAATCAAAACCCTGTCAGTCTAAACAAATCTGAAGCTTCAAAAAGTTTGCTTTAGTTGGCATTTAATTTTCCCTTGGCATCCGATTCTTAGCTTTAATTAGAATATCTCACAAAAAATAGAGTTCATTTTGAGTCCACGCTCTGTGTGTAGTGGCCTGACCTCAGAGAAGTTTCAGCTCCGACTTGCACATGTGGGAATGAACAACATGAGCAAAGTGAGCTGTTCCTCAGAGAGGACCTCTCAACAGCTTGTTGGGTCTCTGATTGTTTCAGAGAGCAACATTTCCATATTTCTGTAAGTAAAGAAAAAAGAGGGAGCCCACCTGTGGATGATAGAGGGCTGATCATTTCTCATGCAGCCTCTATTGCCTTAAAAAATTTTTATAACAGGTTACTGATAAAATATGCTATCAGCCAACAAGTTGTGAATCTACAGGATTTGACACTGCAAAGAGTCTATAGTACTTCTGAAATTGTGTATAAATTTTCCTCTGAAAGCCGATGTTTGTGGAAAAAAGTTATAAGGTAAGCAAAAGCTTTATGCCTCATGATACATCTAGAACATCAACATAGTATTTTTAAGGGCAAGAAAGGTAATCTAACGGATCACATCATTTAGGTAATAGTGAGAAGCAATGATAAAGAAAATATAATTATGTAACTGTTACAGTATGTGCCATTTGGTGGATTTGAACTTGGAGCATATAAAGCAATGGCAAGAACTGTAGTTTACTTCCAAACCTGTCTGCAACAGACAGATCACAGAGATCAAGTCACCAGGTGGATCTGAAAAATAAAGCATCAAGATGCTGAGGTACCACTGCTGGTAAGAGGCAGCAGCTAATACTGATCTTTTGTTTTACTGGGCATCTTCAGAGGAGGGAAGTAGAACCTGTCAAGTCAAATAATCGAATACAAATACGATAGTTCAATAAGGAATGAAAACCAAGGGTGAAGTAATAATGATCAACATGCGATACCAATGTCTAAACATTTATGTATGGCAATGATACCGTAATTTTGACTTTTATAGTACAATGCATAACAGCATATCGTGCTTTCACTGAAGCACAGTTGTTTTTTTCTGTTCTGGTACATTATGCATTTTATTGTAACATATCCATCGTGTCTTTGGCATATTAAATGACAAAACAAACGTTGTTTTGAAATCTAGGCCTTTAATTTAGGAAGTTATGCTGTATTCTCCAGCATTTACAGATTATCTATATGGTATATGTTCACACTACTTGTAAGTTTTATATCTGTAATTGAATTTCTATCATCTTCAGAATCACCAGTCTAAAGAACTAATCTTTCAGCAGAGATAGTTTTAAGGTTTTCCTGCAAAGCTGTGACTGCCACCATGCCCCAGGCGGAGGGGGCTTGTAAGTCCCTTGAATATCATGGTTAAATTGCTATTTCTGCTCCTCCTTCTACTACTTCGAACCTTTTGTTTTTTGTTTCCAGACAAAGCTCTGTCTCATGAATCCTCTCCTTTTAAAAGGGGAATGCTAAAACCAATCGCATTGCAAATATTGTCAATACATTGAAGAAAAAAATATAGGGATAGAAATGTAGCTATTTTTGTGGTGTCTTTGTGGCCAGAGTGCAAGAGAAAGAGGCTCTTGAAGAGCATGTCTGCCATCAGATCCCTGCTCTTTTCATCATGTTTCAGTGCCTTGGAGGAGCTCAGCTTTACAAACATGGCACGAACAAGACTCTGTGAGGTAAGTGCCCCCGTTTGGTGCCGTGCACCTTATTTTCCGTGGTTATTCAAGCATCTCCGGGACAGGCGATGCTTGAAGATTGAGGCATACGCTGCAGAGGAAATTTCACTAACTCCAGGGTGAGTTGCTGGGAAGTGGCTGGGTTTTATACCCAGTCCCTGTTCCCTGCCAGCCCTGCGAGAAGCCCGGCTGTGGCTTTAGGCCTGTGTCTGCTCATATGTGCAGCATACCCTAGCCTAGCCGTGGGGCTTTGTGGGCCGTGGGGATGGAGCAGAGGGCACGCAAGGAGAAAGCCAGAGCTNGGAAGGCAGACCCAGGCTCCTCGCAGCCCAAAGCATAAGAAGCCACGGGTGCGAGTCGCTGCGAGGGAAATCCTGGACGCCAGCCTCCGTCCCTGCCAGCCCAGGTTGCCCGCCCGGGACCGCGGGGAGCAGGTACGGGGCAGGCGGGACCCCGGGCACCGGCCGCCCGAGGATGCGCAGCCTCGGGGGTAGTACCCTCGGGAGTGCTACTTGGGATGCTCCCGGGCTGGGCTGGGCAGAGGTGGCCGGCTGGGATGCCCTGGAAACGAGCTCCTCCCGCTATCCATCCTAAAAAAAAAAAAAAAAAA
>VWZL01006099.1:493960-565968 GCA_013396915.1 Stercorarius parasiticus | reverse complement strand
TTGCCTTTTTTTTTTTTTTTTAAAGTCATCTTTTTGCACTTGAAACAGTCGTGGTGTGGCCAGTCAGGCTGAATAACGGGATGGGTGGTTCGCTGGGGGCTAGCGCTGCCGTTCGATACGCTCCCGGAGCTGGCAGGCTGGGAGCGGAGGAGGGCTTGCTTGCGAGTGGCTTTTTAAACCCTGGTATTTCAAATGCTCCTCGGGATGAGACGCAGCTCGGCAGTCCTGCACACAACGGATGTGCGGAGGGAAGGGAGATGCTTTCGGCTGAACCCAAAAAGTACGTGCCAGGAGGAAGGCTTTGGAAAGTGGGAGCTGGGCAGGGAGAAGGGAAGGCAGCGTTCTCTTCTGCTTTGTTTTCTAACGAGTGGTTTAAATGAATTGCTTCCCCTTTAAAAGGGGAGAAAAAAGAGTCACTGAAGTTGTTTCGATGCAGTGAATTCTGATTTATTTTTTTTGTGCAGCTGACCCAACTCTCCCCAAAGGGAGATGTATTTTCTTTGTGCTGTTTTTTTAAATTTTTAGGATGGATTTGGAGTTTTGGCTGATGGGAAAGCTCTGGCTATGAAAGGGAGGATGTAGCAGATGATTGCTTATGACGGTACTTGTTGCATCATCAAGATCTGGTTGACTAAGCCTTATTGTGATCTGGTCATTAATAGCAAAAAAAATTTCAATGAAAAAGGAAATATAAATGAAGTCCTAAAGCAGATTTCAGAGTTGTTATCCTTTTGTGGAGCCGATTAATGTAATGTAAAGTGACCTAAATGAAGTGCTCTTTGTCAATTGTTTATATGTTTAGCTAGGATTATTTGAAAACATTCATAAAGAAAAGAGGATTTTCTTGTGCATTGCGAAGTAGTTATGATGATTTGGGACACAAGACTGAGGTGGGTCAGCAAACTAAATATGAAGAATTTGTGTCCCCCTGTCCTCATACACACCCTCCGCCCCACCCCCTCGTCCCCCCCACCTGTCCTGTATACCCGTGAGTTTATACCATTGCAATACTTTGTATAGATTTTAGGACAGAATATTTCCTCCTAAATCTTTAATAACTTGCCTGGACTTTAATTCATTAGCCAGTCCTGCCCTGGCATTCAAAGAAGTCTACTGAGAATATTTGTTTCTTTTTCTAGTCTTGAGTGGAAGAGAAAGGGTTATGGGAATGGTATGGGAGAAACTCTAGCTTGGGAGGGAAGCTGTAGATGTCATCTCATTGCAACAGGTCGTTGTCCTGGAATAAATCAGAAAGGAAAAAGTTGGGCAAGCCTTTTCTAGAGTCCTCTTAAGTTAAGAAATAAATAAATAGCAAGTGAACCAGAGTTTGAGCGCGTAACTCAACTCCAAATCATTTAAATGCACTGAGTGCGTTCCGGTACTACTGAAGGTGTTCACTTCTAGTTGGTTTTGTCTTTTTAATCACAACTTTATCATGGTGTCTGTGTTTTTGCTGTTAAACTTTATGTTATCCTAGGAAGTCCAAGTTTTTTTCACTGTCGTTATTTATTTGACAATTTTTGAACTAATTCCCATTCTGTATTACTTTTTCTTGCCATAAACTTAGCTGTACAAAAACATGAGTATATGTGCACATACCTCAGGAAGCTCATCAAGGGATTTAAAGTTGAATTTTTTTGACGTTGTTTGACCGCCTTTAGAGGTTGCAAATTATTCCCCCCCGAGATGTCCTGTACTTCCAATGTGCTGGGGTGCCAGCCTGCAGAGAGAGTGTGACTGCCAAAGATGGCTTGCTTAATTTGGCAGCTCTTGGCCACACAGAGTTTGAAGCCGTTTCATTGCACGCACCAGATAGGGCCCAGAATAGAAAGATGTGCCTGCATACTGTCGCAGGTGACTAAATGGGGCTGGTAATGTTCCTGAAGCACCAGAACATGACAAAGCAATGTTACTAGATGAGATGATTCAGCCTTTGGTATCAATGTACCCAGGAGTTTCTCAAAGTTATGCAAGCATAACAAGAAAACACGGAATTGCAAGACATTGCAGCTGCAATACAAGCTAAGCTCTTTGAGCCCTGAAAAGCAGGAAATGTTGATGTACTAGTGCCGGTGAAGTGGAGGAGTTACTCGTAACGCAGCTGAGAGGCAAGTGTCAGACTGACTTGCACAAAATTACTGTGCACTACCAAAGCACTCAAGAATATGGCCGCTAGACACCTTCTATAAATTCTCTGATGAGGAGAGTCACCCTGGGGAACATCAATATAAAAAAGTCAAAGTTCACATGTGGCTTTGGTAGATACTGGGACTTGAGAGCACGCTTAGCGAGCAGATAACTAAACAGTGAGCAACGTGTGATGCTGGATGGTAATCAGTAGTTCAACACGCGATGGCATGCCTGCAGCGTGTATGGCACGGGTCAAGAGTGTGAACTGTGCAGCTGGATCACTACATACGCAGCCTGCTGCAGTGAGGTCCGAACCTGGGGTCATGGGCTCTCCTGCGGAGAGCAGACACGGGGAAAGGTGTCACTACTTTGTTTGTCACCGTTTGCAAAGTTGAAACATACCCTAGTAGAAAGCCCAAGAAACAGGCAGATGGACTTTTCTGATGTCTGCTGTGCAAACAGAGAGAGCACTGCGAGAGGCTGCCAAGTTTAGTGGAGGATGCAGACCAGACGACTTGAATGCCAGGTGGGGATACGTGCCTGATGCCCATGGAAATTTACTGACCGCCATCAGCACAGCTGTGTTGCCAATGAATAACTGGCTAGATGACACCAAGTCCACGCTGACTGGATGACAATACAAACAAACAGCTACAGGTAGCCTAGAGCTAAAAGAGCAACAGGAAGGAGCATGCTTTCTTTGTGCCCTGTTAAGTCAGCAATGCTTGAAAAAGGACTTGATCTCGGGTGAGGAGGAAGTTTATTTATTGGGTTTTTTTTAAGTAGAAAAAGGACAAAGTACTGCTATTGAACTTTCTGCAAACAATAACCCTAGTGATCAGAAAATTACTTGCCTAGTACTTGCCTTTACTTTCTTAAATACCTGATATCTTTTGCTACGATGTCTATGCTGAAACTTGTGCTAATATTCAAATAACGTAGCTGACTAAACCTTCACCATGGTAGGGAAAGAGTGAACACGGCGTAGAAACGTGCAGCGTTGGCCTCACCATGCCCTCGCTGACATAGGAGGCCCCTCCCTCCACAGCATCGCAGCGGAGACCATCGCACAGAAGAGGAGCGTTAGCAAATGAAGGTTAGCAGTGACAGCAAGAGCACCAGGGAGCTCCTGGACTAATGCTGGCACTTTGGAAAACTCTAGTGGCACTGCTGCAGGTAAGTGCCGGTCAGTTAGTCCTAAAGCAGCTGATGGGGGAAGGCGAGTTGTCTCAAGTGCTGGAGGGCTGCAAGATCTGCAGTATTGGCAGTCCCTCCTCAATAGTGCATGAGGTAGCAGTCTGAGGCCCTTAGGTAATCCATTTGCAGTAGAATTATTTTGCATTCAGCCATAATGACTGTACAAGTGCTGTGAAATTGCTTTTCAGCTCCTGTTATTAGCTCAGTGTTTACCATTTGATCACAACAAAGCTAACAGCAACAAATTACTGTTAAAGGTAAGCACAAGTTTGCAATTAACGCTAAGTATTTGTTTTCAATGGGCTCTTTACTTGTGGAGAGGTCTTAAATGAGTCTCTCTCTCGCCCTCACAGCTGTTGTGAGTAGATTGTCTCTTCATCCATTTTATCATGGAGAAGTACTCTTTAGTGCTGTGCTTTTATGGAGTTGGCTGGACTGAGAAAGGCCTGGTGTGAGCTTAAGTGTAGTATGAACATGACTTGAGACACAAACAATGCTTTGTTAGACTTTAGTTTTGTTTATTTTGTGAGATTCTCCAGTGCATACTACTTTGCTGGCTTGCTTATATGCTTCTTAAAAATAAAGGTTCAGAAAGAGCTAGTTTTTGTCTGAATGAGAAGTAGGGCTCTGCAGAAAAAAACTCAGGGTTTCTGACTTGGTGCAGTAAAAACAGGTTTGAACCTAACAACTGGCTTGTGGGCTTCTCTTTTTGTAAAACAGCACTTTCATCTTAAAACAGGAAAAGAAGCTGCCTTGTGCTGAGGTTTTCATTTCGGGTAGTTCATCATGGTTCCAAGATGATGTTGCAAAGGCAATGTAGGACTTGCTTCAAATGCCCCCCAGATCTGGAGATTATTGTGAGGGTGAGAGGAAGAGAATGTTTCCTAATATAGGCATGCTAAAACTTTTTTTACCTTTTGTGAAGTCTTGAAAAGTGGTCTGTGGAAGTTATTCAGAGTTAAAGAAAATTCTCTATGTAATTAAAACAAGAGGCCTCATTAAAACAACTACATCCTCCCTGTTTTCAGTGTGCTACACACGACAGTGGAGAGGGAAAGGATGAAGCTCCTTCACGGCTATATCAAAGTTGTCTTGATGCTTCTCCAGATCAAAAAAAAGGCTTTTGTGTGAGATATTGTTTCTTCTTCCAAGACGAGCACTGCCATGAGATAATTAAGTTTTCCAGGAGATGCAGAAGTTACTTTTAATATACACGCCTATTCCCACAAAATATGTCAAAACATGTTCCGTTATTTTAGTATTTTTTAAATCTGGGAGTATTTTGATTGCTCTAATTGCTCTCTAATTGTGCCCATATTGTAGTTCCTTATTAGTTTGCCAGTGCTGTTTCCATCTTCCTCTGAAATAAGTCTTCAGTACTGCAGTAGCTTGCTAATTGTAAATGGAGTTGCAAGTTTCACTTGTTCATTGGACATTGGTCTGTTTGTTCCTTTAGCAATACTAAATCCACAAGGAATTAATGAGTGCTTCAAACCTCCAGGCGACTAGAAAAGCAATGATCTCCTTCCTGGATGAGAGTTTGTTTTACTCTTGTTTTGGAGAGTGAAGGGAGGTTGCACTACTGCTACATGCTTCGTTTGACGGTAAAGATTTGCCTTTCACTGCAGAGACGGGTCACCTTGAATATATCTCACCCAATAATTTCCTTCTCTTCCCAGTAATCTCCAATATCACCATTACCTATGGTGGCTAGGTGTGTCATTCTAAACCCTTCTAGTGGGAACCTGTCAGACTGAAATGCATAGGCCATTGGACTAAACAATGCATCAGTGATACAGTTAAATTCTCTAAAATTAATCACAAAATATTCCAAAGCCAAATTTTCACAATGCTTGGGCATCTAACAGTGCAGATAAACACCAAGGAGTATTTTCAACAACACAGGAGAAGAGTAGGTGTATTGCCACCAGCGCAATCAATAGGTGTGAAGTGCCTAAAAACCTCTGGAAATCTGTCTTTTCATGTGGGACTTAAAGCCACAGTAGGAGAAACTGTTACAAATGAAGTGGAGCACTGACTGCAGCCACCCTAGCCAAGAAATGTGGTCCCAGTGCAGATTGCTTATCTAATCAGTCTAGGTGAAAAACGGGCATATAGGTTTATTTGGCTTTTGTTGTGTGTCCCCAGTTCCTTGTAAAAGTAAGAGAAGGCAGGGTACAAAGATTTTCCATTTATTGAGACAGCATACCTGTCCTTAATTGAGTAGACTAGTATTTCATTTTACTTATGGCTTAAACCTATATTTTTTCACTATAAGTCTTGGAGGGCTTTATTGCTGGCATCATGGAATATCTTAGGTTGGAAGGGGGGTTGTTAAGTTCCACCTCCTGCTCCAAGCTGGGCTGACTTCAACATTTTGAAATTCTCTATGGAGGAAGATTGCGCAGTTTAGCTGGGCCCCTGTTTCAGTGCTTCACCAATCTCATGGAAGATTTTGCCCGCTGCAACTTGTGCCTGTTGTCTCTTGTGCATTCACTGTGCACCTCTGTGGAGAGTCTGGGTCTGCCTTCTGCATTCCCCCCTTCCACCCAGAGAGGAATATTATACAGAGGCAAGCAGATATTACATGGGAATAATCCTCAGCTTAGAGTGATTAGACATTTCTTTGATCTAAACAGAAATTGAACGCTACAATGTTCATACTAATATCCACAAATGTGCTTGAAGTTAACAGATGGAGAAGGTGCGCTCGCTGTATTCTCTGTGTTCTTCCCCTAAAAGCATCTGTTGCCAGACACTGTCAGGTATAAGATATGGGAGTTGGTGGACTTCTGGCCTGACTCATTTTAGCATTTTTTGTGTACCTAAATGTACAAGAGAAAATGACGCAAATGGCATCAAGAGGCTGGAGGTTGCTTTAAATTACCCTCCACCCTACTACCAACAAGCAAAATTTCTTGTTGAAACATGGAAATTACCCTAGTTGATGAAGAATGTCTCAGGTTTCAGGCCTTCGATTAAGAATATTTCTGCAGAAGAAAAATCAGGTTTTTTAATAAATAGGGAAATGCAGTTCTTTCCGCTCAGCTAACAAAAATTGTAACTAAAACTTAACTGAAACGTAGTTAATAGAGGAAGTGTATTTCTACTATTATCATTCAACTTCCTTCATCATTCACTACAATTCATCATAAGTTACAGAATAGAAAAAATACAGAGCAGAGAATCCAGCAGGAACAAAATGACCACATCGATTAAAAATATTAGCTGTGTGTATTTTTAGAAGTATGTGTATTTTAGAAGTATTTTAGAAGGCTATATAGGATTAAGTTATTAACATCTTGTCTGAACTATTTTATTAGGATATGTTTTCATTTTGTAATCACCTTTTGAAAAGCTGATATCAGTTCTCGATTATTTTTATTTTCCAGAATCCTTAAAAATAAGTACATGTTTTCATGGGATTTCTTTAAAAATGCAGGGCCCACTTCTCAGAGCAGTTTTTGCACACAGATCTTCTGGGAGCAGCTGAAGCAGCTGGGTCTCCCCGAGAAGCAGAACCGTGCAATGAAAAGACTCCGAACGTCTAGACGAGATGCATAAAGCCAGAGATGGCTGGTGAAGGATCGCTCTCAGTTATCAACAGTAAGGAAGAAAATATTCTTTTTTAAAAATAAAATATAAAAGTCTAGCTGTCCATAAACCAGAGCATATGTTCAAGATCTTTGAAACCCGAGGACAGGACGTGGTATCCCCTGGCAGAGATCAGAATTTCAAAACTTGGTGCCAACATTCGTGGAAAGGCAAAGACATTTCTTCATGTGCTCCTGTTAAAACCAGTAACATGTGAGCATCACCTGGCAGTCGCACTTGGTGCTGCTTGACCTGAAGCCTGGGAAAGGGCTCCATCCAGGCAGGCGATGGGTGCTGCAGCACCGTGTTGCCATCAGCAAACTGTGGCATCCCATGAAATCTCTTTGGATGCGTGGTGGACAGGCTGGAGCGGGAGCATCCCAGTCAGAGGTGTACGAAGCTGGTGAAAAGGGAGCAGCAGTCATCTGGCAGCCTGGGATGAGTAGAACGGACCAATATGAGCTACAGGAGCTCAGAGGCGGTAGAGAGGGGAGAGCAGCTCAGGTGAGGAGCACATGATATGCCAAAGGGTGACAGTGCCAGTGAGTTTAGAGCACTCTCACCACTGAGCAGAAAACAGGATAAAAGGCTTTGGGGTTTTTTTTAGGTGAACTTCGTATGATTCTGAAAGAGCATCAGTTAGCCATAAGATGCACAGTGGGAGAAAAATAATCTATGAAAGTGTACGGTGCATAAAGTATGAGAAGATAAAAACTTAAATATTTGCTGTGGAGTATAAATTATTTCTCCTTGAAGACTGCAGGGTTTTTTTATATTGAAGGAAATAACTCTGTATCATGTTTTGACAACACTTGCTTTTCTTTAACATTCTCTAATGCTCTAAAAAATATATCCTGAGATTTCTGCCTACTGCTTTGTTGTTTCTCCATGCTAAGTCATCCATTCCCTTGTGGACAAAACAAGTATGCACTGAACTGTAATAGTCCAGATAATTTTGATGCACTGTTAGCATCGATTAGATTTGTTCAGCGTGCTGCCTGCCTAGACATGCATAGCTGGTGTTGTAATTAGGGGCGCATTTGGGCATAGCATCAGACAATTTTGAAGATGTTTATGGCCAAGGGGACAACATGGTGAGTGTCTCAGAGATCATGTTAAAGAACTGGCTGTGCTGGCGTGTGAGCCTGTGAGAGGTGAGAAAGGGAAGATGGACTGAATCTTTGACTCAATTGAGTACTAACAGGCTCTGGTAGTGAGCTTTTATTTGCTTGTATTTTCAAAATGCTGAAGTCATGGTTGAACTTGGCTCTTTTAACTTCTGCACTGTCAGGTTAGATTCGGATGTGTTTAAATAGAACGTAAAATTTCTGTAGAGGAAAATGTTGTGAAGACCTGGGATGATTATACAAGTACTGGAACAGAAACGCCCTCAGAAAACATGCTTTAACACTCTCCGGTCTTGGAAAAAAACATCGGTTGCCTCAAGGTCTGATTATAGAAACTAGGATTAAGGCAAGGATATGCTAGTTATTTGCCAGTGATTCCCAACAAAAACAAGGGAGCGAGTAACACAGTGTTCCTCCCAAGGCCGGGCTGTGAAGGCACACTCAGTGGAATAACTTGTAAGACTTAAAGTAAGCCGTCACGTTTGCTAACCCCTGCCCAGGCGGTGCAGATAGCGCTCAAGCTGGAACACAAGCCAGCTCATTGTGTTTCAGCTGGGCTGATTTTGTTGTTGTTTTTTTTTTTTTTTTTATACTCAGAGGAGCAAACCTGCCATTTCTCACCGATTTCAGGGGTGTGACTTGGGATGTACATAGATATACTTTATGTTTTAAGGTTCTGTTAGTCAGTCTCTAGCAAGACGAAACTATGCCCTTAGATGACTTTGTAATGAGCAGACAGATATTAAAACTTTACTTATTGTCACTTTTATTGTTTACTCCTGATTGCTGTGTAATTCTCATTTGAATCATTTTTATATAATCTTATTAATTCTAAAACATGATTTTTTAATAGCCCTTGCTTACATTGACTCATAAGGCTGGATATGTAGACACACCTGAGTTTGCCAACGTTGTTGTGTATCTACCTGGTTTATTCTCATGATATTGAAAAGTTGATCAGGCTTAAGAAGTCTAAGTGCAGATACAGAGGACTTGAAAGAAAGCATCTTGTCAAAGCAGGGTCTGTGCTAAATGTGAGATCTTAAAGTGCCCCAAATGAGTCTTGAAGTCAAATATTAACCGGCTTTTTTTTCTACTGGCTGTCCAGTTCAGCAACAGCCCACAAACACTGGCTGGAATGGAATTGATTCGGTTTATATTTTATTATAGAAAAAAATTCTCATTTCTTCCCCACAAACTTATAGTCTCAGTCTGGATAAACACGTGCCTAGGTCTGGAGCAGGTGCCTGACTTCAGTACCCGGCTGCCTTTGCTATTGGTTGTACGCAGCACTGGCAGTTCCTGTTCTGGTTTGACACTTTTGGATGAACTGCATCAAATTCACAGTTCAGCTTGCTAAACCAATTGTCTTTTTGATTAAATGCATGCTGTAAATATCTGTTTGAGTGCTTCTGGCTTTGGCATGTGAACTGATTGGAACGGGCTGTGGAAGAAGTGTCGCCCGGAGACAGATAAGAAAAGTAACTTTCCACATGTGGATGACTGTGGTTTGATTTGGCTTTCTGAGGACCAAATTAATCTGTATTTACTGTGTGGTGGTGTTGTGCAGTTCAGTTAACCAGAGCAAGCAAAGTTGTTGGTTTGGGGTTTTTTTGTTTGTTTGTTTTTTTAATACCCAAAGGTGTTAACAATATTTTCTATAACTATTCATTTTAAGTACATCATATTTTGAAAAATATCTGACCATCACTAGCTGTACCATAGTTGCCACATAGCAATGGTCTTCTGTTTGCCGATTCCAGAATTCATATGTACCAGATATTCATTAAGCCCCCAATTTTGTCATCATTTCAAACCAGATGGTGCTTCACACTGAAATTACCGCTTACATTGACCATCAGCGAAATTACAAGGAACTTGGCAAGTATTACATGGTAACTGCTTCAGTTCGATGAACTGCTTCAAAAACATCTGCAGACTGGCACATGTGGACTGCTCCCATATCAGCATACCTAAATATTGTTTGTTATTTTTCTTTAAAATTTGCAAGCGTGACTGTATAGACTTAAGTTTTCTGTACAGTAAAATCAAACTTTTTGAATTCACATAATGGGTCAGCACAGGGAGGCTGCTGTGCTGTTAATTCACTCTCTTGTTAGGGCACATTAATCCCCCGTGTAAGCAAGCCCTTACTTAAGCTCATTTCAATGTAAATCATTTCCACAAGATGAGCTTGCATCCGTGACCAAAATCAGAGCACAAATGAGGCTTTAGATACTCTTATATCCACCTAATGCCAATCATACCACCATTTCTGAATGCCATCACTTGTTTTCTGCCCCTACCCATTGAACAAGACCTGCCGTTGCCCTCCTTTTTTTAACCACAATTTTTTTGTCTTCTGCGTTGCAATCTTTATTAATCTTACTAGCTGGAAAGCAGAAACAGATGGTCTAATTATTTGGACATCGTTTTATCACTAAAAATCAAATTGCAAAAGCTTTCATAGAATAACTTTCCTTCTCTGTTAGGTTTTCCATCTTTATTTTGGGAGAAGTAGACTAAGTTTTATTTTTATATCTAGTGCCTGCTTCCTTTGCCAGCAATTTGAGGGACAGCTGTTAATTGTTTATCCTCCATTTGCCTGCAGATCTGTTAGTTACCCTGCCAGAAAAGCCCTCCAGGCACCCACGTAGGTGACAGCATTTTGATGTTGTAGTCACATCGCATGTAAGGGTAAGGCCACATCACCATTTATGTGAGTTGTCAGGTCCAACATCTCATAGAGTCAAAACACCAGTGATTGTAGCATTAATTTAGAAGGAGCCAGACAAAGCAAGTACAGGATAGGCGAGTATGCCAGAAGCTGGCCACAGTGCAAGTACTGGTGCCTTCATGGGCTGCTTGTTTACATTTGTATTTTTGAGTGAAACAATCAGGTCATTCTGGACGGTGTCTTTAAAACCTTCATTTAGGAAACAGATGTGTCTGCAGTAGAGTGATTGGGATTCTGTCCCTGGACCACAAACGGAGGGAGGCAAAGCCAACCTGGGAGAAAAATGGACAGGCGAACGCATCTCCTGTGAGCCCTTGAAAACTCGCTTCATCCATTATATATTCAATATATCAGTTGAACAAAATGTAATGCCTTCCTTTATTATCTCTGTCTTAAATCACATCGTTAAAAAGAAGGAGCCAGGCTGTGGCTTATACATAACAGGCTTTTCATTCTGTATTATGTGGCTGTGATGACACTGAGCACCCATAAACACAATTTATCGAGATAGATGTGCTGAGTCCAGGGCAGCCGTACATCACCATGGCAGTGTGAAACAGCTGGGGCTAGGGGAGCATCTCATGGCACATCTTTTAACTTTGCAAGGTTTCCGATTGCATTCTCAGGGGGTCTAAGTTCACTGTTACTAAAATGAAAATGAATAGCTTGAAGTATAACTGCACAGTGTATTCTAGCAGTTAGAGAGCGGTGGCGTGAGATGGATACAAAATCCACACTTTGCTAAGCCTGAAAGGCAGGACTCTTCCATTAGTATAAATTGATTTTTTCCTGATTCATACCAGCTGTCATTGACCATGTATCATTTTGGTGGTAAAAGACGCTAATATAGACCTAACCTGGGAAGACACACCAGTGACTATACCTAATGCAACCTGCTGTACTTAGATGCTCTCCTGGTTACCGTGTCATTTGGAAAGATTTGCAATAATTATCTGGGTTTTCTTGGGTTGGAAAGAGTCACAGCAATTTGGAATATTCTTCTATCATTTAATTTTATTCTTATTACTTGGGAAAAACTAAAAGTACCAGAAAAATGCATAGAGTGGTAACAGCTTTTGACACTATCAGCAAAAACAGGTTCTCAATAGAGCACGTCACCAGGATTCAAGACTTTTTCATATTTCTAGTCCTCATCCTTATACAGTAAAATATTTACGTAATCAAGTATTTAGCTTGTTAATCAGAATTACCAAAAAGACCAACTTCTAACATGTGATACTGTAGGAAAAGGGAAAAAGCTTAAATTTTGTGACTATCTTAAAGCCTTTATGATGCTGATGGTTTATCTCCAATTGGGTGTTATTCTCTGCCGAGAAAGGGTTTGTGTTAGAAAAGCAGCATTTGTTCAACAGAGTAGACTTTAAATTCTCAACCTGAAGAGTATTTAAATCTTTATTCTTAAACTTTTCCATTGTGAAATTATGCCACATTAGTGAAATTGATTGTGTCATTAAAATGAGGTATAAATTCTCTTTGATTATCTTGCTCCATTTGTACTGGTTTAGCCTGTTCTGTGTAGCAATTTTCCACTATTTTAATGAAATTATTTTTTATCAAAGTTGAGGGTTTCTGTTGAAATATATATATACACACACACACACATGGATATGTACATTTATCTTCTTAGATCCAAATTACAGTGTTATAAATGGTTTTCTGTCTTTATCAGCTTGCCACACTTCGTACAGCTGGATGCCTGCCACATCCTGCTGTCCCAGGGTAACACTGACAGATGGAGTAAGTAGCCGCCTTCTCATTCAGCTCTTAAAGTTGTTTTACTGATGTTAACATCACAGCAAAAGTGTCAGTGGTATTTTATGGACTCCTCTGAAGGCAAATTCCCTTCTCCAAAGCCTGCGTAATCAAAACATCCCTCACTTCAGTTTCTCACTGAGGTTTCAGGCGCTGTGTAATCCCGGGTATTTATTGCCTTCCAAATTCCGCTCTGTAAACATCAGTAGTTTATATATCATCCAGTATTGCCAGCAAACTGTAATCTGAGTTTACAAATGTGTCGCATGAGACATTTTTCAGCTTTTGACACAGCTCACCCCTGGTAACTGAACAAATGAGACCAAAATGTCCAAGTCAGCTCCTCTTCAGCAGCGAGATAAGGCAAGACACCTTTGGGTGTGAAATTCATAGACTGCTTCTCAAATGAGTTTCTGCAACTGAGTTCCCATATGATGAAGTAAAGCATAATGTATACGACGGGCAAGTACTACTTGCCTTGAATTTACAACATCTATATAATACTCCTCTATATAATAACCCTCTCTACAGGGGTAAATCCGGATTGTGCTTAACAGATAAGCTGGAAAGGAAGGTAAAAAAGCACCTTTTTCCCTTCTCCCCAATTCAGCCTCTTTGGTATGCATTGCCAGAAATGAGGCAGGGTTCCGATTTAGTGCACGCGCACTGCTAAGAAGATTAGGTTTGAGGGAAGAGAAAAGGAGTTTACTGTGGTTAATTTGCGTGCCCAGGCAGCCCTGCTCTGCAAGCACGGTACCGTCTGTGCCTGGTGTCACCAAGCGGCCACAGCCGCGTTTCCTCGCCGGGCCACCTCCCTGTGTGCTGCCCACTCTTACACTACCTCTCGCACCTTCTTCAGGGCTAAATGCTTCACAGGGTGATATTTTTTCTCGCTGTTTAACTGCTGGGAATGGCAGTGACAGCCCCCTGGTGCAGCCAGCACCAGCAGACGCTCCCTTTCATTTCTTTCTACTTTTACGGTGATGTTATCTTTGGTGAAGTGTCACATTGGCAGCAGCCATCCTGTTACGTGTAGAGTCTGTCAGACCGCTGAGAAAGCTTGAAAGCAGTTTTCTGCTTTGAAGCAATAGCTTTTGTACCATTTACAACATTGCTTCAGCCCTGGGAGCTTTGCTGTCACCATTTCTGCTCCAGATCCGCTGGTTTTGGGTCATGCTATGCATCTCACCGTGTGCTTCCTATGACCAAATGCAACCTGCCCTGGGGAGCACCCCAATAGGATCATGTAGTCAAGGGGATAATGCCCACAGCTAGAACTGTTGTACAAGGAAGGAGCTGTAGTGCGTGCATGTATAGATGACCGAGGAATAATAGAAGGCAGAAAGGAGAAGCAGCAGAGTGGGAGATGAGGAGCTAGCAACAGGGAGGGGAAAAAAGGCTGTTCTCACCATTCTCACCCCTTAAATACTACCAGTGGGGTGATGATAGTTATCATCTTGAACCTGTTCTGTCACTCAGCTCCTCTCCCGCAGGCCAAAATCAGCCTTGTCCCGCACGTCGCTGAGCTGCGCAGTGGCGATGCAGAGCAGGTCCTCAGCTGTGACAAGGTGCCAGACCTTTGACTAAGCCGCCCAGCTCTGACCACAGGTGTGAGCGCTCTGCATGGCTTAGCTGCTTCTGACTTGGTAAATAAGAATATCGGGCAATTTGGACTCTTCCCATCGATAACACTAATGAGAGCTGAGTGGATTAGCTGCAGGCTGCCCTGCTGCTGAATTTAATAGACGATAAATCTGAATTTGCTTAAAAGAAAAAAAAAATACGTAGACAGTTGGTGAGGTTTTATTCATGTGCTGGTGATAAAGGGCAGTGAAAGAGGTGTCAAGAATGTTTAATGTATTTGTGCTTACCCAGGCAACACTACTGCTGCTGTTTTACCTCTGGTTTCCTACCTTTTTCATGGGAAATTCCCAGGTTTTGCAGCACTAAGTTAGTGGATAGGGAGCTTGGGGAGAGCCAGGGGATTTAGTGTTTGTAAGTGTGGGGATTTGGTATCAGTGCTGCTAATAAAGCCAAAGCCAAAGTATGACAGGCTATTCCTTGTTGAACTGAAGGTTGTGTCGTCAGCTACCTCTGCGCCCCAAAGTGTGGCAATTACCCAGAACGAGTTTTATGCCGGCACATCTTTGCCTTATTCCCATCATCATCGCAACTTCCTTAATATTTTTTTTCCAGTCTGTTTTCCCTGTTGTTGTTTCTTTAATATAAATATGTGCTCTTAAAGTAATGACGGCTACTTGAGGGGAACTTCATTATGGGGGACGTGAAATGAGTACAGAGGTCTGCATTTGATTTGCACGAACCATGGAAGCGAGTGCTCTGTCTTCCTTCAACAGACTGACCACGTGTCCCCTGTGACACAACCATCCCGAATGTGCTAAGCTCTCCTTTTCCTCTGTTTTCCGTTCAGGGTTTGAACATGGGGGCCCAGCCACACGCTGTGACCAAGACAGAGGTTCCTGACCATGTTCTTTACACGGTAGGAACGTGTGTGCTCATTATTGGCTCCATTGGCATCATTGGAAACCTCCTAGTTCTCTACGCATTTTACAGGTACAAAAATTCCTTCTATGGTTAATCTGACTGGCCTTGGGGTTCACCGGTGCCTGTGTGCAGATGGTTCCTCTTGGATTAAATCCCCAAGTGAGGGCTGATGGCATCAAATGGGGGAGGGCAACACACTCCCCCCCCCATCACTAATCTCAGTGTAAATTCCTCATGTTTTAAGGAACCAAAGAAAATGAGAAAACAAATACCGTGTTCTATTAACAACTCTACTGAAAAGTTTAAAGAAGAGTTTAATATTTTTAA
Source organism: Stercorarius parasiticus (assembly GCA_013396915.1). Lineage (NCBI taxonomy): Eukaryota > Metazoa > Chordata > Aves > Charadriiformes > Stercorariidae > Stercorarius > Stercorarius parasiticus. Next base: position 550,578 of record VWZL01006099.1, on the reverse strand, counting down.
TGATAGAAACAGCAGACTTCTTCACTCGCCCTGTAGAATTTGCAGAAACACTTGACAAAAACTGATGCTCTTTCCAGCAGCCCAGATGTCCTGGAAGGACCAAGAAAACAATGTGCTACATGAAATGAGCTCGTGCCATCAGGGTATTCCCTGCTTCAGGCAGGTCATAGGATTTCTGTCAGTTTGTGTGCTCTCTTGGCTTCTGACACTGTAATAGACAGACAAAGCTACTGCAGCCAGAGTATGTAAAAATCTTATGGAAAAAATAAATAGCCTTCTCCTGTCCCACACTGTGATGCTGGATTTCAAAATCCTTCTTGCCCACTGCTTGCCGTCATCATTCACGTTGATGCAGAGGGGGCTTACAATGCTAGAAACACTAGTGGGGTTATGAACCAAGCATTAGTTTCCTATTCATAAATGTTTAAGAGAAATAAATTAGTTCAGTTATTTTGAATAACTGGCTTTTAATATGAGATAAGGGAGAAATTGAATTCCCTTCAACTTGTAGGTGCCTTCATGATTTTTGAAATGCAGCACAAGCTCTCATTTTTTCTTGAAACTTGATTGTTTTAGCTGGCATAATAAAAGCATAAAATTGTCAAAGCAGGAAAATCTCCATATGTAGACAAGCACCTGTGAAGGTGTGAGCTCTGCACCCCCTCTCTCTTGCAGGTCACCCAGTTGTTGCAGACAATATGAGACCCAAGGTTTTTTTAGAATTGCGGAAGCATTGAGATGTCTTTCTCTCTTTCATTTTCAGTATTTCTTTATCAGCCTGAGGAAAGAAATTCGTGTTAGCTGCAAGTATTTCAAAGCACATCAGAGAGGTCTCAGTTGTTCATCTTTCTACACTGTAGGAGGCATTCGGGGGAAAAGAAACAGTTGTTTCCAACTATTGAGAATCACTGCATGCAGGTTTCAAGAACAAAGCTATTTATAAAACTCTGCTTCCTCCCTATGTCTCACAGAGTGCGCCAAGGCACTTCTCTTTCTATTATATGTGCCTGACACTGTGAAAAGTCCTGAATTCAAACGCCAGATATCAAAGCGCTCTGCTTCGCCATGCAACCAGTACAGTGATTCATGTTGAGGGATTACTAGTTCAGCATTGCACCTTCTGAGTATATCCCTCAAAGGTGCCAGTTTGAAGGTAGATTTGGGTGAGCTGAACTCGCAAATTAATTTAACTTTCGTAACGGGACATAATATTTGATCGGAGCAACAAGGGCACATTCAACCAAATAGCCCCAAGTAAAAGTGAGAGGTTCTTTATCACATTACCAGCATCTTTATTCCTCTCAGCCAGAGACAAGGGTAATCTTGAATATCAGTTGAAAGTTTCCTAGGAGGTTGTAACTGCAGGTATCCCTAAGAAGTGAGACTACGTCAGGTGGCAAAATATGTGGAAAAAGACCTGGAAATGAAGGTTTTTTTCTTTGGATAAAGTTTGCTTGCAGGCAGACTGCTGCTTTTAAGCTCCTTGTTGGGATGTTTAATGTTGCCTGTTCACCTGCAGCTGAGTGGTTTTGTTACCTCTTATGAGATGTGTATGAAGGAAAGGTATTTTTTTTTTTAAAATCTCTGTGAATGCTGTGCTTGTGCCGTAGCACTTTGCAAAAGGTCATTTAGTTGGTGGTAATGTGGTGACTTTTCAGGTCAGCCGCATTTGAAAATTCACCAAAAGCAGGTCCTTTGGCTCTGCAGCTTGCTTCAGATCCTGGTCTTGTGCAGTGCAGGACACGCTCGGTGCTACTGCTCTTATAGAGAACTGCTCTTCTCCTAACAAATCCATATTTTTCACGACAGCTGGAATTCTCCTCAGTCTGAAGATAAAACAATCCATTTTATCCCCCCTGCTATTGTCAGTCATCATTTTGAAATGACTGTATCTGTAGCTGCAGTAATTGACTGATGATTAGCAATTGATTGACTGTAAGTAACCACCGATTCCAACCCAGATGGTATTTATTTATGCTAGTAGGTGAAGTTATAAAGTTAACTGTTCACTTTGTCTATTTAAAATCACATATTTCTCATGTTTTTAAGCAACAAGAAGCTGAGGACACCCCAAAACTACTTTATAATGAATTTGGCTGTGAGCGACTTTCTGATGTCGGCTTCTCAGGCACCCATGTGCTTTGTCAACAGCTTGCACGGGGAGTGGATACTTGGAGATATAGGTACTTTTCACCACTAATTCATACCTCACCACCTCTACACTGTATGCAACCTATTTTAGCTATAACAGTCTTGTCTTGTGCTGTGGAGGCAGTAGCACAAGACTTTTGAGTGACAACCCAGGTTGTTGGCATCATCAGTTGGCATGATGGCACATGTTTTGTGTTATAGGTTTGATTCTTTCATCTTATTTATTTTGGAGAGAAAGAAGTCAACATCAACGTGTAATCATGTTACCCTTTAGGTTGTAAGGGCAGATGCTAAGGCTCAAGGTGGGTAGAAAAGTTTTATTAAGTCGTAAATATTTTTTTCTGCATAAGCTTAAGAGTATAGCAAGTTCCTCAGAAGGCTTGGTGCTCTGCTTACTACTGCTCATCACATCGTTGGGTGAAAATTTGCACCACGTAGCGGTCATGTGTTGGTGGAGCAAGTCCAGAGACCATGTGTTATTTAGCAGCACAGAAGGGGTCTTCTTTAGTTTGAGGATGTTTTTAGTCTTGCTCATCCCCTTAGGTAAAATCAGCGTAAATTATCATGCTGCCATGAATGAGGCAATTGGTTTGCGTTGAGTGAGATTTGGTCCTTAATTGCAGGTTACTTACTTATAAAGACTTCAGAAGAAGTCTGCTTTAAGGTTGAATCTGGTACTTTGATTGCCTCCCATACCCAGTGGGCTGTTGTCTATAACCACGTGGGGTGATGCAAGATCGGATCCCCAAAAATGAATGATCATTCGATAAAGGTTTCTGAATCAAATGAGGGACAGTCTAACCCTACAAGTTTTCATCTGCTAGCACAATGCCTGAATGCAAAGAGGGGGAAAAACCCTGCTTCATGTAAAAACTGTCAGTTTTTTTTAAAAGTGCTGCTATTAAATATAGGAGCTGGAGCTATGTTTTACAGCTGGTCTTTTAGCCATCAAATTTAAACCACTTTTACATTTTTGAGCTACGTAAACCAAAGTCATTTTTTGGAACATCCATCTGTCATTAGCAGACAGATGTATGCTGCAGCCTGTTAAGATCAATATATTCGGCAACAGTCCAGGAAAATGTAACTTTAATTAGATTGGATTTTCTTTGAGGCAGTTTTCCATTGACAAAAGGTTCCCAGTTGCAGCCCGCAGTAGAGAGCAGAAGTTGTTAAATACATATGTTTGTATTTTATTAATAATTGTGGATTTTCTAATAAACACTTAATAATTATGAAACTGTGAGGCTAAGAAAATTCTTCTAATGGAAGAGAAATCCTGAGCCAGGAAAAAATGGGAGATTTATCATGTCAGGCTCAGAGAGAAAACATGCGTCTGTTTTAAGAAAATCCCTGACATTGCCGTCTTCTGCTTCAGGCTGTGACTTGTACGCTTTCTGTGGGGCACTCTTCGGAATAACCTCAATGATGACTTTATTGGCTATTTCTGTTGACCGCTACCTTGTGATCACTAAGCCCCTGCGATCCATACAGTGGACTTCAAAGAAACGCACCATCCAGATCATCGTTGTTGTGTGGCTGTACTCGCTGGGATGGAGCGTGGCTCCGCTCCTCGGGTGGAGTATGTTGTCTACTCTCTATCTCTTCTAGAGTTCCCTATATGGTCTGTTTTAGCCTTACTCGGGGTATGAAAAAAAAGAGATTTTTTTTTTTTTTTTTTTGTAAGTTCTCTGGTGGCTGCCTAGCCAGCACTTCATAGTTTGCTGTTGTACCACGTATCTGCACCTATTGCAGTGCAGATACCTTCCTCCCCCCTACCCCCAGGTTGTATTTAAGCAGAACAAATTGCAGGTGGAGTATTAGGTGTACCTCGGAGTCTGGCAGTCAGGAACTCCTCTCCGTGTGTGTACTTGTATTCTTAGACCACACATATAATACGTCATGCATAGCCCTTGGAGACTATATATACAGTACGGGGTTTGTTTTAATTTCTCGGTTGTTGGATCAGCAACTGCACAAGATTTGAGTGTATGTGTAAATAATGTGTTCCATGTATTTCATAGGTTCCTATGTGCCTGAGGGCTTGATGATATCCTGTACGTGGGACTATGTAACCTATTCCCCTGCAAACAGAAGTTACACCATGATTTTATGTTGCTGCGTGTTTTTTATTCCCCTGATAATAATATTCCATTGCTATTTATTTATGTTCCTGGCCATAAGACGTACTGGCAGGTAAGCAATGTAACTGAAATAAGTAAATGTCCCTTTTCTTGCACTAGAAGATTTTCTCAATTTCTTCATCTGCAGAAAAATGTGAATCAAAAATTATTCTGAATTGAAATTGGAAATAAAGTGGCAGTTCATTAACAGCTGTAACCGGAGAAACATTTTAGCCAATGTAAAAACTGGAATGGATGTATGCAGTTTGGAGTAGAGAAAGAAGTCTCTGGTGGTTCTAATCTTAGCCCAGAGTGTGGTAATTAATGGTATATCAGATAATTTGATAGTTTGGATTATTTGTGTTTCAGATTTACAATACAAGGAACACAGTCCCTGTGCATTCCAGCACAGTTTTCAGCCCCAAGGGATGATAAATGGCATGTAGCAATGGGGGCATCATCTGCCTTTGAGCTGCTCTGTAAACGTAACAGTCCTCATATTTTTTGACAGTTTTATTTAAGGCAGACATCCCAGAAAACCTTGTGGTTCACTCAAGCATCACAACTGCACGCACAATATCTGGCTATGTTTGTTAGGACACTTTTTTTTTCTTTCCAACTTCTTGGTCTGTCTTTGAAATCAAATATCAGCAGGGTGTTAGAAATCTAAAGTAACTTCATTCTGTCAGTTATTTTTCTCCTAATGAGCACGTGTCTTATCTTTGGTCTGATCCAACAATAGCTGGAGTTGTGAGTCCTTCCCGCTGCTCGCAGTGTCGTCAGCTCCGATGGCTTTTCTTTGAGCCTATCTGCAGGTACTTGTTGAAGTCATTTGGCTTCACAAGACTAAATTCCATTTTTACAAGCGTGTTTAGTTGCATGCCTAAATTGAAGTTCCTGCTGAGCTCTATTTTTGGCCTTGGTCTTGATTTTTACTGTGCTTTGTGTATGCATATATGATATCAAGCAAAGAAGCAAAGAATGCATCCTTAAAACACTGGTGTCCTGTACACCCATGAAGCACAGTGGCCACAAGATTTTTTTCTATGCCTTTGTCATGGTTTAACCCCAGTCGGCAGTAAGCACCACGCAGCCGCTCGGTCACTCCCCCCACCCCGGTGGGATCTGGGACAGAATCGGAAGAGTAGAAACGAGAAAACTCGTGGGTTGAGATAAGAACGGTTTGGTAATTGAGATAAAATAATAATAATAACAATAATAATAATAAATTGCAATGAAAAGGAAAATAACAAACAAAAAAGGAGAAGTGATGCAAATGAAGAACTATTGCTCACCACCAACCAACTGATACCCAGTTTGTTCCCAAGCAGCAGCCCTGCCCCAGCCAGCTTTCCCCCTTGTTTATATGTTGAGCATGATATCATATGGTGTATGGAATATCCCTTTGGACAGTTGGGGTCAGCTGTCCTGCCTGTGTCACCTCCCAACTTCTTGTACCGCCCCAGCCTCCTCGCTGGCGGGGCAGTATGGGAAGCTGAAAAAGTCCTTGACTTAGTGCAAGCACTGCTGAGCATCAACTAAAATGTCAGTGTGTTATCAACATTATTGTCATCCTAAACCCAAAACACAGCACTCTAGCAGCTACTAGGAAGAAAATTAACTCTATCCCAGACAACCTTTAGCTCACTAGTACGGTAAACTCACCTTATTGGGTAAGTTCACAGTGCACCAGGGAACAATTTATTACTCTGCTGGCTGGTAATAACTGTCTTCAGCCTGAAATATATCTTCATTTCACAACACTGATATGTAAATATTGTTATTTCCATGGTAAATGGTATAAAATGCTAAACCATTTAAAATAATATTTTTAATGAAGTGTTTGTCTGATGTGAGAAGATAATTTCATGGGATGCTTTTTGGCAAAAATATTAGGACTGCTTGTTCTACTCCCCCTTAAAATACTCTTCTCCAGTGAATAAATCTGCAGGGAAGTAAAAAAGTCCCCATAAGCATTTGCGACCACGTTCCTCAGAGTAGTCAGGGTATTTCCAGCACATGTTACCTTGTGAGCTGGAATTTCTGCAAGCTGCTCCTCCCTTGAAAAGGAAAGGCCATCAGATTTTATTTTGGATCCAGCTGTGTCTTAACTTGCTCCACCTGGGAGAGCAATGAAGGACAAAGGATACCAATTTCTTCACCCTCCCAACCTGAAACCCTCCTTGTTTCAGGATAAGGAGATGGCAATCTCATCCTGTAGTCCCAGAGGTTCTTCTGGCTCAGTCCCATGTGTGTTCAAAGCTCAGACAAAACACATGGGACAATTTTACTACATTAATGACCTCCTAGATTTTTAAATATGAGAGGACAAAAGAGTAGAGCAGGGAAAGATAAAATCTGCTTCATTTTGTGTATTGCCGAGAATGCATTAGGGATGCTGCACCTTGCTTTTTCACCCTCCTGCTGACATATCTGTATTTTTTTCTCCTCACAGAGATGTTAAAAAGCTGGGGTCCTGCAGCCGGAAATCCTACCTCTCTCAGTCCATGAAGAATGAATGGAAACTGGCAAAAATTGCGTTTGTGGTCATCATTGTGTTTGTCTTGTCCTGGTCTCCATATGCTTGTGTCACCTTGATTGCCTGGGCAGGGTAAGTGGAAATGTAATCCAAAGAGCATGGGTTATTCTGAAGTATGACTAGTGCTGTCACCCACAAGAAACAGATCTCCCTTCGGAACGAGTTTTAAGTAGTTATTACGCTAGAGGTGATGTTGCTTTCTTCAATATATCCTTGTGGATGAAGCCAGGAAAGGGGTTGTCTACGTATTTTAAAACTATTGAGTTTTTAGCTACTTTTTTGGTACACGTTGTTTCCTCTCCCCTGTGATACTTTCTTTGAATGAATTAGAGGAGTTACATCTTTTCTTTCCTAATGAATGTTCTCTCAAGAGGTTTCTACTATATACTTCTGCCTCTGACAGAGGACAGAAAAGAGGTTAAATTCCCAGATCTTCACATCTGAGCTCCCGTCTTCCTCCAACCGCGCCCTGCTCTCAAGGGACCTGTTGTCTTGTTGTTGATGTTATTGATTTCAAGGTCAGGCTGGATGGGGCTTTGAGCAACCTCACCTAGTGAAGGATATTCCTGCCCATGGCAGGGGGGTTGGACTAGATGATCTTTAAAGGTCCCTCCTGACCCAAACCATTCTGTGTTTCTATGATACTAATTGTAACTATCCCGCGCTGACATTGATCACACGTGAGTGACTGTGGGAGGTTATAGTCAAGAGGACAATATTGGTTTTAGACCACTTCTAGTCCTCTCTTCCTTCTGCAGTGTTTGCAACCGAGTCGTTGACACCCGTTACTGTGCAGCAGAGATGTTGCTGCTGAAAGATTTTTAGGTTTGATTCTGGTTTCTATTTTATTGTGATTCCCTTTTCCCAAATGGTCACAATGGGGGTTGTTTGTTTTTTTGGTTTGGTTTTGATTTGGTGGGGTTTTTTTGTTTTGTTTTTTGTTTTGTTTTGTTTTTTTGCCTAGTGTAGAAACAGGGAAGGTGATTCTTTGTGTTTCTGGTCATCCTCAAATAAATAACTAATTACTTGCATGTCTTTCATCTTCTCCAAATGAATGAAACCAAGTACACGCTGTCAAACACAAGCCTTTCATCTGAGCAAAGAATGCATTTGAATGAATTAACATTTCAGAGGTATTTCTTATCAAGAGATCACAGCACAAAAACAGTCAAAAAGAGTAATATGTTTTAGCAATTTAGTATTAATCCATGCATAGCTGCGTGTGTAATGTTTTTGCTTTGTTTCAGTCGAGGCAACACCCTAACACCATATTCCAAATCTGTGCCAGCAGTTATTGCCAAAGCTTCTGCAATCTACAACCCCATCATATATGCAATAATTCACCCAAGATACAGGTACAGTAAACATATAGGTATGTGTATAACTGTACATGAAAATGTGTTTTTTTACAATGAATGAACTACTCCCATTCCCTCAGCCTCACCCCATGCGATGCACGTTCCCCCCCGACCACCCCATGATGGGATCCAGGTGGTCAGACCCTGCACGGCATCCACCTGGTAGAGAGCAGTCCAAACTGCATGTGGAGCTCCAGACGTGGCCTCAGGAGTGAACAACAGAGGGGAACAGTCCCTTTCTTCACCTTACTTCCCCCTCACGACCTTGCTCTGTTCTGCACAACACCATGACCGGCAGGAGGAGGAGGTGGTGGTGGTGGTGATGCTAAGGGTCATCTTTTGCCATATCAGGGATGGCCACTAAAGAGCACTCTCCAGATAATAGGTCCTAACCAGTAAGGTTCAACAATCACATTATCATCAGTTTAAGAAGCTATATATGCATATGTTCGAGGTTTGGTTTTCTGAAGCACTGAAGTTATTCTCTTTACACCAACTTCAGTACTAATGTAAACAAGTTGCTGGGCTTTGGGAGAAGCTCTGTAAGAAACAAACACCATTTTAATGGAAGTTCTGTGCAAAGTGAGAGTTGTATGACACCAGTAATCCAGACAGAGCTCCCTGCAAATGAGAAAGTTTTCCAAATACTCTGGAAATACTGGTTTTCCATTAGCAGGCTTGCTAACTTTGATCAAATATTTGCCTTCAAAAAATAAAGCAGATATTTCTGAAAAACCCTGCTTTGGGGAAAGGAGTCTCTTCTGAAGGCTGTTTTCATATTTGTTTCATTTAATTTTTTCAGGGAAAAGGCTTTCCATTCTTTACCTTTTTAAAAAATAATAGCTTTGACCTAAAAAGAAAGACAAAGTTGTACGCTACACTAATGGGGTTCAATGGGCAAAGAGCAATGTTGATTACTTCTCTGACACACTTCACTGTTTTTTTTTCATGTATGAAATATTTCTGAACCTATGCCTTCACAAGCAAATTATACTGTAATTCTACTTATTATTACAGATATCAATTACTGTATATTTTAAAACAGAACACTATGCCAACCCAGCACAATTCCACTAACAAATACTCAAGCACTATTCAGTCTCAATAAGCCGCATGGATAGCCTACTTATCTTGCCTTTTTATTTCCTTCTCAAGCCTCTCAGCCAGTGAATGTGTTTCTGAGCTGAAAGGTATGAATTCTGCTTTTTATCCACGTCCTCTGACTGCAGTAAGGTAAGGGATAGAGAGTATAAAGTTAACTTGTTCCCACAGAGTAGACGATTAGGAAGTTAACAATGCATTGTAAAAAAGGGTTTCCACACTGTTGCTCTGATGGGAAACCTACAAGATTACGTGAATAGGATAATTTAATATACCATAAAGGACGCTCCACCAAAGAATTGGAAACCTTTCCCTTTGCAGAAGAAGGTCCATTATAACCTCCTTTAGTAACTTCTCTAGAGCATCCCACTTGGTCTCCAGAGACCAGGTCAGCATTCCCCAACATTTAGGGAAAGCATGAGAAGGAACCACCTTGCGTTTCAGAAAGGTCACCTGGTCTTTGAGCTAGCTAGGACCCGGAGGCATGCATAGTATGGACACATCAAAAATTATTATGTCTTCGGTTGCGTGGTCCTAGAAGGAGTTACAATGTGTTTTTGCAAGGGAATAAGCTGGCGTGGTGTTCTGCTGAATGGTTTCAAACAAGGACAAACTTGCCCTGTGCTTCCCAGACACTATGCAAGCTAGAACTTCTTTTTTTGAAGTCAGTGTAGATATGTCCTCTCAGCTTCAGTTGAGAAACGTGTTCAAGTACTGGCAAAGTTGGTCACTTCTGTTAAAACTTCTAAAATGCGTGTTTTCCAAAAAACCAGCAAAAATAGATTTTTGGGGTTTGTTTTTTGAGTTTTTTGTTTGTTTAATGTAAGGAAAGGGATACAACTCCATTGTGTTCTCTGCCTTATATCCAGCATTAGGTGGGTTCCTAAATATTTTTTTTCACCTTTACGACCCACAGCAGTGTACTCAGAGAAGTTATACCTCACGTAGAAGATACAGCTCAGAACCTGCCGTTTCCTCCTGTAGCTGTACATAATGTGGTTTTGAAACATTGTCAGTGAAAAATACTTTATCATATAGAACGAGAAATTCTTGTAACAGAACTGTTATTCAGCATATCTAGATTTTTCTGCGTATCTACCACAAAGGGATGCTGTATCAAAAGTTCGGATGAAACACGGGGATGCCGTGGTGATAAATGCATATGTGCCACTAGATGGCAGGGTTAGTCGTTGGTATGGGGTTTTGCCCGTGAAGAGGAAGAGCTGCTAGGTTACATTGCCTGAAAACTAGGATTTGGGAGCTAGAAAGAGAGGTCATTGTTTTGAAATGAAGTTGTGGTTGTAAAACCAGTTAAAGCTTCTCAGAAAGCTGGTGGAAATACACCCAGAAATGGTGAAAGCATATTTTCTTAGAAAATGTCTGCTATCGTAACTAACACGGTTTTGCATCCTCCAAAAACCTAAGCCCATCTTAGTTTTTGAAGGCTGTAGAGCATTTCAGTTTATAATAAAAGAATGACTACTCTCCAATGGCTTGCAGAAGTTCAATAAGAAGATTTGCGTGTCTGGCTGACACATCATGAACCTGGTATTTTTTTTTTGACCCTAAGCTATTGTGTTCAGTGATTCCTTATATTATTTTTGCAAGGTCAAGAGAGTGTTTTCAAAGCAGATAGTATACAGTGAACTGCTTCAATTAGTGTTTTTCCTACCAGCATTGATTTTTCCAAGTAAGACTGTATTAAGAAAAAGGCTGGAGTCCACAACAGGATTTCAGAGATTCTCTTAAAATGGAGGAGGAGTTTCCTGCTTCTTAATTTGTGTTTCTAGACATATCAACAAGAGGAGTGTTTATGCAGTTGTTCTGAAGACATTTTATAGACTTGGTCATCATCCAGTCAGCAAAAGAAGTAATGTTGGGTCCCTTGTGACGAATCAAGCATGCAGTTTTAAAACTGAAAAAGCAGCTACAATGCGCCAAGTCAGCTAGTGAAAATACATTGGCAGGACCAATTTTGCTTGAACAGTGAATAATGAGTATGTATGTAAAGATCAGGGTTTCTGGATAGTTTCCATATCTTCTAATAATTCACATTATGCCTTCAAAGTCATTTATCCAAAGATGGATTAATGGGCCAGTCTGTTCAGGCCCAAGACTTAAGACTTTGGGAGAGAATGAATTGCCATTTTCTATTGGAACTACTGAACTGGCTTAAATCTAAGTTCTTTTCCAAACCTTTCTAGAAAGAAGCACCTAGAGATCAGGATCTAAAGAGATCACATATGTCTCAAACTGATGACGTAACGCTACCAAAGCAGGTTGCTTTTCTGCACAGAGAATTGCTGTTGCTGCATCATAACACCCCAACAAATCAAACAAGACTTTCTGTGGCGTTTTCTTACTTTAAGCAATGAAAAAAAGTACATTACAATGAATGTAACTGAAAATGTAATGGTGACCTTTGTGCTAGCATTTGGCTTTTAAGAACTGGTCTGAGAGGTTAATTGTCATATACCCCTCTGCTCACCCACTCCCCACCAGTATGAAAAACACTTCTCTCTCTGATAGATATTACTGGAAGTAACAAATGTGAGTAAGGAAATGTATGCAAAGTTTTAATTTAGAAAATGCTGTTTCGTTGGGGAAGAAAGTTTTCATTCCTTTAACAACCCATACATGAGCTGTAGAGAGCATCGCTTGGTTGTCATTAGAGTTATTGCAGAAACTTCCTTAGATTTTGGAAGTTTTAGGTTTTATAATAATTCGTTCATAGCAAATGGGGAAATTCTGCGTCTCCATGTTTCCAAGTTGCTCCCAAGTGAAGCACAATTTTACAAAAATTGCTTGTTCAAAACTGCTTCATCATAAATAACTGAATAAACATGAATAATTGTGATTTGCAATATTTTCTTAAGGAGTTTTTGCAAATACTACATATTTGACTTTGGGTGACTCTTTTAGAGGATTGTAAAAATATCCTTAAATAAGCACCTTAAGTTTATACCTATTTTGTATTTCACATGTACAGTATTAAAACTCCCTTCGAAATCCATACTTTCATCTCAGCCCACAAAATGTCCCGCAACAGTCCTTCCAAATACTAGTAAAATGGAAACTCCGGTCCCTCAAGACATCAAAAACGTTCTTATGCTATCCTTGAAATTTCACCACCAGGCATACGTTTCCTGAACCTCCAGCATGAGGAGGTGTCTGAATGAAATCCCACTTAATAAACAGGATGGTATGTTCTACACTAACTTGAAGTTATCGAATGGTTTACAGCCCCAGGTAGGCTGTGATTGACATCAAAAGCTTATGTCTGAGGGAAGTGGTTCAGCTTCTCACCTGGGGAAAAAAGCTGGCAGCTGCTTTTTCAGCAGCAGCCTGAGATCTTCCACGTGAAAATTAACTTACGGGGGCTTGGCATTTTCCTGTGTCCTATAAACCCTTGCTGATTCTCAAAACTTTTTATTTTCTGCACAACATTAGCTCTTTTTTTTAATCCAGCACCAAGTGGGCAGCCTCCTGCATGCCCAAGCAACTTGGTGGGGCTCTGCCAGCTCACCATCAGGCATCTCGGCAGAATTGGGAGCGATGGTGCGGACAGAAAGCTTTCTTCAGTCCTCGTCCACTCTGTAGGCACAGAGATGCTTGTTCAGTTGCCTTTGAAGTTAGAGAGGATTGGCAGCTAGTGATCTCATTTTGTAATCCCAGAATCAGGTCTCTGAGACTTTAACATGTGTGATCTTTTCTCAGAGCGGAAATTACGATTTTAAATGTACCAGTTATTCAACAAACCTGGTAACTATAGAAGCAAAGATTTCACAGTATACACCCACTTGACTTGCGTCTCAGTGTAAAGTCAATATACTGCCATCCTCCCCTGATCCATAAGTCCTGCATATCCATTATTTTGCATATGCCTTGTCGCTCCCTCTTTTCTTGACCTGCTCATTTCGGTTTGTGCCAGTATTACCTCGTCTGTTGGGCTGAAATAATGGGTTGGGAGGCACTGGGGAAGGTGTTTTGCCAAATGCCCTGCCAGTCCTCGGCGGCAGCGAGGAGCGTTCTGCAGCTGGCATTCTGCAGGGGAGGTGTTTGAGCTCTTCTGCTCCATGCAGGGCCAGGGCTGGGCCAAGAGGAATATTCTCATTACAACCATTACTGAGATTATTATTTAATGAATAAGGTAGGTTTTAAGTTCTTTGGGGCCTAGATCATCCTTCTCCTCTGTGCTTGTGTGGTGTGTTAATTTCCAATAGGAGTTTACAGGAGATGCTGTGACACAAACAATATCTGATCTTTCTGTCCCTCTCCCCCTTCCTTTTTTCCACTCTTCCTGTGCCTTTGCACAGAGAAGATGTTCATACCAGCTGACCTGAAAGTTTTCTGTGTTAACTTTTTAATTAAATCAGAAGCAATCATGCTTTTCAAGATATTTGTCAATTCTTACTACTTATCCATGCAGCTCTTCCGTGCGTGTTTTGATTCGAGGCCCAGAAGCCACCTGCTATTTTCCTTTCAGCCTGTTGAGTAGTTTCCACTAGATGTACCATGCTGTTTCCATGCAGTCCTTAAGATCTCCTCAATCAAAACAGAAGCCATGCTGAGGTTATGGAAAGAAACGGTATTTTCACCACGTGATTTTCAAAACCACCTCGTCAATGTGCCATTTAGGTTTTTTTCTTCTCTCATTTTCCTTCAGAAAAACCATCCACAATGCTGTTCCCTGCTTGAGGTTCCTAATACGAATATCAAAGAATGACCTCCTGAGAGGGTCCATAAATGAATCATCATTCAGGACCTCTCTCTCCAGCCATCAGTCTCTTGCTGGCAGGACCAAGAGCACTTGTGTTTCATCAGTTTCCACTGGAGAAGCTGTAAGTCTTTTATTGTTTCCATGAAGGAAAGTGGGTATAACATTTCTCTTACTCCCAAAATTAGTGACTCTATAAATACATATTCAAAATCAGAGAATGGAAAAGAAGCGGGGGGGGTAGCTAAATTTTTTGGGTCGTATGAGGTCATTTCTGCAAAGCCTTTCTGGGAGTTCATGCATGATGATTTCTGATCAGAAAAAACACCCAGGCCAGCATATCTGCATGACTCAGATGCTTACTGGGACCACGGATGTTTGGGTTAAGTCTTTAATGTGAATTAGAAAGACCATTGTCCGGCACTCTGCATGTCACCAACCCTTTGCTACATAATTCAGTGCCTGGTGAGGCTGGAGGACAGGGAAACCATCTCCATCCAAAGTTTTCTAACCTATCCAATAGCTGGTTTATTGTTTTAAAGGAAGCCCATTTTCTGTAGACAGGAAACTTTTTTATTTGTTTCCCTGCATTTTAACCATGGGGAGTGGAAGTTTCCCACGCCTGGAGCTGGAGGGGTGTTTTGCAAGCAGCGTACTCCAAGTCCCAGTAAGGCTGGTGGTCTGGCTGAAGCATAGCATGAAGTAGTAGTTTTCTATAGCATGGAGGCTTTCCCTAGGCGATAGTCACAGGTTAGAAACTCAGGATGTGCAACCTGTCGGTTTGGGTTGCGTTAGGGGCGGAAAAGGCAGAGTGACCCCTTTCTCTCCTTCCCAACCAAGCAGAATTAAATAGAAACCAGGTCTCACTGCAGTAGGATTGAGGGATTTAGAAATAAAAAGATCCCTTTGGGTCCTTCCCAGGCCCTCTTGGCATGACCTTGCCTGCCACTGTAAGTCACAAGAAGCTGGCCTTGCCCACAGAGGTGGTGGAGAGGCGGCTCCCAGGGAGGGATGGTGGCCATAGCAGGGACCAGGATGGGGCTGGACCTCCAGGGGACCCGTGCCGCTCTGCGCTCAGCTTGGGCATGTGACACATCTGAGAGCGATGGCCGCAGTCCATAACCTTTCATGAAGGTGTCAATCACCATGATGGGCTGAGTGATAAGCTCGTGGCTCTCCCCTTGAGGCAGGTGGCCGTGGTCTGAGCAAAGATGGGGCTGCAGGCTGCTGCTTTCAGGGTGCTGTCGCCCAGAGTCAGACCGTGGAGCTATGTTTCAGTGAAATCGTAACTCTGTTGAGGATTTTGGGGGAGATTGGGGTCCTGGATTTGGAAATGGACGTAGGGCCACCAGGAAAACCAGCATGAGCAGTGCACCATTCTTGAAAAACATAAATTTGTACTGAAGTTTCTGCTGGAGAATGGAAGTTGTTCCTTTCAGATAAAAGCACCAGGGAGATTTCTGAACTCTTTCATGGCAGACAGACAGTAAACACACCTGAGCAAAAACTGTTCACTGGGAAACCAGGCAGCCCCAGCCAATGCTAGCACTGTGCCCAGGGTGCTGACAAGAAATTCAGGCCTTCTGGCTGTGAAATCAAAAAACAGAACAAACAATCCACTTGAAGTGCCTGAAGGGAAGGCTCACTGCCTGAGCCCTAGTGAAACTGAATCTATCCCATTACAAAACACAGGCTACTTTGCAGACCGTCCGGCTGCCTTGCTTGCACATTAACCATATCGTTGCACCAGGTAGACTTCCAGTTAGAATGACTAATTACATGTTACCAGGTAGCCTCAGCCATACAGCTTGTGAAGTTATGAACTGTTTGGGGACGTGGATCCTCTTCCACTTAGTTGACTGTATATCACATATCCCAGCAGCATTTCCTGCTATCACTAAACAGCCTGCAGGTTATTGTATTACACATAAGTAATAATGATGATAATTAAGGATCATGTGATCACTTGTCGTGTTTTTGTGTTTTGTCATTCAAAATTAGTAGGTGTTCAAATACCATGCAATGGGTGAGCTACTTCTCAGGAGAGACCTGATCTAGAAGTGACAACTTTTTTCTGTACTGTATCATAAAATATGTCTACCACAAAATTTATTTTAAATTAAAACAATAAATAGAAGAGCAAAAGGCCTCTCTTAGCCCAGACAAAGCCTTTTTTTAGCACACTGTTGTTCAGATTTGAGCCCAACTGAGTTTGAAGTGTGTGATGGGACTCTTGTGGTGTGACACTGCTGTACTATACCACACAGCACGAGGATCCTCACATTTGCTTTCCTAGGCTCTCATAGTCTTCAGGGCATGGGGAGCACTTTCGTGTTTATCTTGTTGCTGCTATATGAGGGCAAAAGACCTTAATGAGATAGAAAAAAAAAAAAGTAGCTCACTTGGTATGGGCTATGAAATTTAGCATTTGTCTCTTGAAGATATAAATAAATGCATAATTTTTTCTGTTGCAATGTAAATGAAAATGACATAATCTATCCTGTTGATTTAATTCCATTCACAGACCACTGATTACACTATGATGCCTGAGAGTGTCAACTGTGATGATTTTATAAACTGTAAAATTCACAGATTATCCTTACAATATGAGGTTAGTATATGCAACATTACAATATCCTATTGAAAAAGAGTATATTTTGTTTGGGATTGCTTAACAGCTTGAGCAAACGAAGCACCCACACATATGTGTGTCCCTCCTGAGATCATGGGGACTACTTGTCTGCTTACACTTGTGCTTCATCACTGGTTGTAGATAGTACGTGTAGTGACACAGAAATGTGTTGACATAGTTTAAAAGAGGGAGGCTCCTCATTTACTTATTTCCAAACTTTTTTGCCCCTTTTACCTTTCAGTTTTCCTTGACTTCATTCTCCCCATTAATCCTTTGTTTGATGGCACATTAGGTAATTTCTGTTGGATCACCCATCCTGATCCAAGAAGCTTTCTGTTCTTCACTGTTGGTCACTACTTGATTTTGGTTCATTATTAGGCTTAGCACGACATTGTGTGTAGTTGGTTGGGGTTGCTGCTTAGAGGTGGGATAATGTGGATAAAAGGCTTCAGCCTTTGGCACAACTTTGGCTTAGGAGTCTCAAACAAAACACCTGCTTTTAGCTATGTGTGGCACCGTGTTGTGCCAAGTTGACGCAGCCAGAGGTAATTGTTCTTGGGGCAACAGGCAGCTCAGTGAAGCTGTACGGATTTTAGCTGAAACAGCAGCTGCTGAAATAAAAGCTAAGCTCAACGACTCTCACATGACAGCAGCACCGAATGAAATTTTGGAATGCTCCAAGAAAGTATTGATGGGCAGGAATGACACCAGCAACACTGTAAAAGATGCAGCTGTTGCCACCAACGCTTTCCTCTGTGTGTTAGTACATGTTAGTGTAGGGACCCAACATATTCATCAGTCACATACAGTTGCATTTACAGTTTGATTCTACCAGGGAAGAGAAATAAACAGGTGGCAAGACACAGATGTATGAGGTGATGCATTGGAATTATGCACTAGCTTCCCACTTGTGTGGAGCCCTATCTATCTATCTGTCTGTCTATCTATCTATCCATATCTAAAAGCTGGTGTGGAAAACAGTGCAATGATCTTGTCATGGATAACTCAACCAAAAAGTCACCACAAAGTTAGGGATGATGGATGGCCTCTGCCCAAGCCTGTAAATGGAATGGCATGGTTGCAATGTCACAATCGTGCTCCATTACTGGCATGCTCTTGGAAAATTAGTGTAGAGCCCATCAGTTGCCTCCCATCCATGGGAGGAGAGTTCAGAGAAGAAGCAAGCTCATGGGGCTTGAGAAGCTCTGGGTGTTCTGGGGATCCAGCTGGGATGTATACAAATGTGGGTTTGGACCTGTGCACGTCCATGGTTTTGTACCAGCTAATGGTCATACAGAATACCATGAACCATATTAAACAGATTGGTTGTACTTGCTCCCGTCTTTAGACTTCAGGTGCTATGCAGTTAAAAGCATTGCACAAGCAATGAGATAAAAAAGGCTGAAAAACATCCTGGTGAAAAGAGATTAAGTAATTTTTCATTATTTCAAAGATTTTTTTTTTTGTTCAGAAAAATAGTCCGCGGTAAGTGACAAGATTAAAAATCAAGCCTCTCCCCAGGGGAGTTTTGAGTGAGACCTGTGTTAGAACAGCTTTATTTTTCTGTAAGTGTGCATTATTTCTGCTAGAGTTTGAGAACTTTTAGAATTTGAGAAAGAATGTAACTGTGTGAAATCCTTCATCATTTGTGATTAGACCTGGAGCGATGTAGAGCTTGACCCTGTAGAACCAGCTCATAAGAAACTGCAGCCTCGACGAAGTCATTCTTTCTCAACAAGTGTGAGACAGGAGAAGAGAGACCTGATCCCAAAGACCTGCAGCTGTGATGCAGCAACTGCAGAAAAGGTAAGGAAAAAAGTCTCTGCTGGGCACCCCTCATTTTACTGTTAATCTTGTTACAGTATGTAATTTCTGGAATAATAATTCAGCCTTTACACCATCTCTTTCATCTGTAAGCTTTATTTATACTGATTCTGATGTCCTCTTCAACCTTGCTGTTAATTCCTTTTGATTTTTTTTTTGGTGACTAATAAAAATGTCAATAATGCCTTACTAACCTTTTTTACTGATATGTTGCCTGTTTTTGGAAAGCCAGCATCAGCTCATAGGTCTAAAGCTGCATTAAGTCAGTAGCATCAAATGTAAGAAGTTGACTTCTTTTGCCTCTTTGCATGTTTATATACCCCAGCTCTGGTTCCTCCCATCCTGACCCTCATGTCTGCATTGTGGCAGCCTACTTTTATTACAAAGGCAGTAATCTTTCACTCAAAAACTCAAAAACAGAGTTTGACATGATAGAAGCCACCCTTTTTCCTCTTTTCAGTGTACATTAAAATATTTTATTTTTGTTGAGGGGGAAGACGAGAAAGAAAGTCCCATTTCTCCCTAAGGGCGGGAGAGTCTGGCAACTGCCACCCTTCCCTCACTGAAAGAGGAGACGGTGAGTACTGAGCGCATCTTCTGCAGATGCATCACACCCATTGCCCAAACCACTGAGGTTTGGTGTCCTGCGGTTGAGGAGCACCCTGTTCCCTAAGGAGGTGCTGAGGATGGGAGCAGTAAGTCACCCGTGAGTCAGCTTCCGCCAGAACCGTAACACCAGTTTCAAAACAAGTATTTGTATGGGTGGCACAATGTCAAGCATATATCAGTGCTGCATTTTCAAGAAAAGAAAGTACTTGCAATCCCCTGCATGAGACTGGACTGAGCAGCACCCATTTTTTGATGGAGGAACCCTTTCATGGGGTTACTCTAGTGTGCGTAACCAAACACCCACACCTTAGGCAGCTACAGCATCTGCTTCTGTCCCCTGTGCTTCCTTCCAGCTCTGAGACTAATTGTCTAGACACAGCGTAGTTCAAAGCAGAAGCTGTTCTGGAAATTTCCAGCCATCTGAGGACCCAGTTCCTGCATGCATCTGCCCTGTCGTCTTTCATGTGTCTCCTTAAGATGAAGTCCTCAGAAACATTGGTCTTTTCCTGTAACTGTGAATAGTATTGATGGCTTCAAATGTGGTGGCAGGCTCAAATCTACTACCCACCTCCGCTGCCCTCTATCAGTAGCCCAGTGAGTCCAAGGTTGTAGGCAAGTGGCAAAGACTAGAGGTTCTCTCCAGATGCTGGAGAGCCACCGGCTTTCAGTCTCACAAGGAAGCAAAAGGAAAATAAATCTGAGGTGGTTGCATAAAAGTGTTCAGTAACACAATAAACATTTCTGTGTTCTGCAATTTAGTAACTGTGTAGCCCACAAATACTATACTTTGTCTTTGAAAGACATCTGTTGGATTATTTTGATAAATAACTTTTAAACAGGGTACCTTCATGCTGAGTGTTTCAGTGGTGTTCACTGAGATGTCTGGAGTTTATTCACACTGAATGTTCAAAGCCTCATTTGCTTTTCTCAATATTTTCAGCAAAGATTCCTGTGTGGCATGAAGCTCCTTTGTGTGTCAGCTAAATGCATGAATATTCATTCTATCAGAGTAAATATTTATTCGTCAAGCTCAATTGCAGTGTTTCACTCTAAGGCCACCCATTTCCTTTAAAAAAACACCAACCAACCCTAAAGAAACCCCACTGCATTTTTAGATATTTATTTTAGGGTTCTAATAGCATTAATGGATTGTCTATGACTGAATTCCAGTTATGGCACTTCCAAAAATGCTCACTTATGAAAATAGAAATGTGAATTCGGTGAGGGGTCATCTAACTTTTTGATTTAACAAAATATGAATATTTTTTTTTAAGAAAAGAATCTTACACTTCCTTCACTTTCTTTAAGAAGATTATCTCAACAACTTCTAAAAAATTGGTGTACCTCTAAATTCTTTTTATGGACGGAGATCAGGTCTCCTTAACGCACAGTTGCAGATGGGTTGTCAAAAAAGAAAAGTCATCCCCCAAGTGAAAGTAAAAAAGCCGATCAGTGTCCTGGGCTTGGTACTTTCCAGAGCATAAAAACGCATGGGACTCGCTTCTGTGCTGCCAGGAAGATATGATCCAGCCCCATGACTTATTGCTGTTAGTTAGGATGGTAACAGACTTGATGTAGACTGACACCTGGTAACCTGGCGTGGCAGTGAAGAGGTCTTTTTAGAAGCACTACAATGCAGGCATATATTATGAGGAGAAGATAGGTTTGGATACTTGATTTCAAAGGAGAGTTGCCAAGCGCGGTCTGTGCATCCATGTTTTGTGTCAAGGGAATTACCAGGCATGAAAACTACTAAAAAAACCCCTTGGAAGTGGTGTCCTGCCCACTAAGCCATATCCAAAAGAAACCTTCCTGCTGTGCTGAAAACAGCACTTGAAGCAGACAGGAGTGGTTTTAAGTTTGGGGTTTTTTCATTCTATTGTTATCGTTGGTTTGGAAGAACAGACTCTCCTCTCCTCTCCTCTCCTCTCCAAAAACTTTTTTTTAGCACATTGTTCTTCCCTCCATTCAGGTAGGTACAGCAGCTGGAGAAATCATTATTGATAGGGATTGGTAAATGATTCCTGCGTCTGGAGTAGAATTACAGTATGCTACAGAATATACCAATACCTAATTTTAAACCTGGACTGACAGAGGTATGGGGAGGAGAGAGAGACCAAAAATTCTGAGGTTGTTCATTTTCAAAAAAACCCAAAATTTGTGTGAAAAACAAATGTATTTCGTTTTCCGTCTGTAAAATCAGACCTTGACCTATGCTATGCAATAACATATTCTGTCAAATACTTGCTAAGACTGAGGAGATGACCCCTAAATCTTAAAAAACAAAACAAAACAACCCCCCCAAAAACTAAATAAAATAATTAAAAAAACCCCACAAACAAAAAAAGATACCAAACCCCCTTCCCTTTTTGATTTAAGGAACTGTCTAGTTTGTCAGTATAAAGGCAGTGTCACAGGCCACGGATTAGGTGGAGACAAGGGGGGGCCAAGATTACAGCCCCTGCTGGGCTGTAATCGTGCTAGAAATTGATCTAACATTTTTTAAAGATGTTTCATCACCAAACCCCTATAAATCCATGGGAATTACATGCCTGAATGCTTCAAGAAGACTAAAGTTGAATTAATGAGGTTTATGACTGGAACAGGAATATCTACAACAGAGGAAAAATTTTATGAAACTATTATGGGAAGCTCAAGCTATGGAGAGATTTTGTAGCTAATTAATACACTTTACAATCATATTAAGAGAAATAAATAGAACCATAACACTGAAAGATGCTTTTTAACAATTTGTGTAAAGCTTAGCCGTACTCTGAATTCCATTAGGCTTTATAGAAACACACATCATAATGAAGTAAAAACTGCATTTGACTTTAAATGTTTATTTGCACCATGAAGGAGGGACTTCTAACTTCTCTCTGTATCTAACTTCATAACCTTTTCTGATTGTATAACCTTAACTGTCATTTTCTAAAGTAGGCCAAAATTGATCATTCATGCTTTCTGTTGCCAGGGTATTTAGATATTAACTATCACTTTCAAAGTTTACTTAATTTACTCTGGTTTTGCACAAAGAGTTATGGAAAGGTCACAGGGGAGTTGCCATCAGGGCCAAGTTAGAAATTAGAGTTCTCTCAAAATAGGCAGATGGGAAATGCTTAGCAAAGCAAAATCACAGTTGCTGTTTTTCCCTCCTTTGTTGCTGGAGGTACTGTCCAACACATGAATGCAAAGCCCCTGACTGCCCCGAGGCAATGCCAGGAGCTTTTTGGGGACACCATGATAGAGATTGTCACAAGAAACTTGAGTCTTATCTGAGATCTCTTTCACGAGAGAGAAGTACAATTATCCAGTACCTTGAGATGTGTTATAAATGGACAAATATTTTTTTTGAAATATGTAATAAGTCAGATATAGGAATGGGCTTTTCTTTTCTTCTTTTTGGTCTCTGCTGATATTTGAGCACATCTTCTTTTGCTTCATTTAACATCTTGCTTTCCAAGCTGTAGATGTTAACACATCATGATTTTCTCTCTTGATTCAGGTGTTTAGGAAATATGAGTGGTGACTCCAACAGCCACTAGTGGTAGTTAATTTCAAATACTGGTTTTAATAGTCATATGCTGTATGACAACACTAAAGCTTATGTCTCCGCTCTAGGTTTCCCTCTCCTCCAGCTCTTTGGAGAAGGTGCTCGGGCGGTCAGTCCTACGCAGTCCCCCTGCAATGCTTGTGACCAGCTCCCTGAAAGCAGCTTCTCTGCCAGTTGGTTTGAATAACAGCAGTGTCAGCAGAGCAGGAGACTCAGATGCTTCACAGGTGGCAACTCAAGAAAGTCAAGTTAATGGAGTCCTGGGTTCTATCATTAGCAATACAGTCCCTCGCATCATCATCATTCCTACCTCAGAGACCAACCTATTTCAAGAGGAAATGGAAGAGGAAGAGACTGAATTATTCCACTTTCATGACAAAAAGGGCAATCTGCTGGACTTGGAAGGGCTTAGCTCGTCCACGGAGTTCCTTGAAGCTGTTGAGAAATTTCTATCATAACTTTGTCAAAAGAAAACTTTCCTGTAATTATTTTTTTGACATCTTCTCCACTTAATTATACCAAATAACCAAAGCCTTGTAGGTTAGATCATCAGACTTTTTGTATGTTTATACGGTAGTCACTAGGCAGCCTTCAGATTTATCTTTGTCCAGACCAGCTCAGGCATGGAAACAGGCTTTCTTTCAGATTGTGCTGCAGGAAATGAGCAGTGGAAGATCTGGCAGCATGATCGAGTGGCATTGGTCAAGTCGGCCGCCTGCTTCATGGGGCCCTGATTTGTAACCACAAATGGAGGTGCCAGCAGAAGGAAAAATGACTGAGCAAGAGCAGGAACAGCTGCTGAATGTTTCTGCTACCTGTGCGTGAAACAGCATTCCTGTTTTGGCAGCTCCCCTCTGGGTGGCGATGAGAAGCACCACAAGACCACAGCTTCCACCAGCCCCAGCGATGACACAGACAGTGAGATGATCTGAACTATCTTTTAGTCAAATTATTTTTCATTTGAAGGTTTTTTCTTTTTCTTTTTTTTTAAATAGGCAGCTTGCTAAACATAAATAAACAAACTAATGGTGTAACTGGGAGGTGACAGCTTGCTTTTAAAGCTTAGTGCTAGAAGTCTGGATTTTACCTCAGCGTTAGTACAATCACCTGAATGTCAAAATGCAAGGTGCTATATGCTGAAATATACACTGCTACCTGTAGAAGCACTTAGAGCACCTTCACAGTTATAGTCTTGATTAAATATGTATGGATCCTAATGAGTCTGTGATTAAAACGATGAATGTTCACATCTGGCTTGACAAGTCATTGATAAAAATAAAGCCTTGGCTGCTATATATCACTTGTTTCCTCAGAGCAGATTCTTCTCTCCTCTAAAATGACCCAGAGGATGCTGTCTTCTGCAAGTCATTCACCAGAGATCTTCAGAGCAGGTAAAACATCATCTTGGGGAGAAAAGTTCCACAGTCCTGTGGTGGTTGCTACTGGATCTGCAGTCACATCATTATCTGTGGTTACTGATCGTGCTTATTTTATCTGTGCTTCGCATTATGGCTCAGGCTGACAAAACCCTCTTAGCAGTTTATTCCTAAATGTATTCTTCCTTTCGTTACTCATTTTCCCTTTTTATAACATGTTCCACAGACCCTCCCTTTCAGTCTCTGACTTTCAAATGTAGACAAGTTGAACTATATTGTTCTCCACATAGTATCAGTATATCTTAGTAGAAAGCAAGCATTTCTCTGCATATAATAGTGCAAATACTTGGGCCAGTGAGCCTAGTAGCATTCAGCCATCCAACAAGAGAGAGAGAGTTTATATTCATAGTCTTGGTTTATCCCCTTGGCTGTATCCTAGATAGTGCAGAGACGACTGAGAGCATTTACGAGTTTTGTGTATGCACTGCCTGGTCTCAAGAAGTAATTTCTCTTTTCCTGTTCTGCTGATGCAAAAACCGGATGGAAAGATGGAAAGTGTAGAAGTGGTGTTCTAAATTATTTTTTTATTAGAAAAGGAGATAGTACAAATCTTGTTTGCAACTGGCTAGACAGGAACATCACTGCAGAACAAACTAAAATCCAAAGCAGTGCAGGAGAGAGAGGAATGCCTCCAAATTCGCAGACCCGAGGTTTGCAGGGTGTCAGCACGGCAGAACTTTGAGAGGGCTGAGACACTTGATTTTGGTATAGGCTCTGCTCTTTTTTGGAAAAAGAAAAAAAAAACAACGCTGGTGAGTTACAGAGGTGATGATTGCTGAGATAGACTGCCTGTTGCAGTGCTCACACTCTTACTGCTGCTATAATTTGAGGTACTCTACTGTCTGGAGACCTTCGTCAGAAACAAGGCCACCATACCCCCTTACCTTGTGGAGAAGGCGGGGAAAGGGTGGTGGAGCCATGCCACGCATGTGGTTGTCTGTCTGCGTGCAGCAGCTCTGGGGGCCAGGGCTCAGCCGGGGAGGGGCATCACCACGCTGCGGTACCCACTGCCGGGCTGTTGAAGTCTGTGCCCATGGGGTGCCGGCTTTTCTACCGGGGCCAGGCACTGTGCCAAGGTCGTCTGCAATCAGCTCAGCGTTTCCAAAGGCAGTTCCTCCATTCAGGGCTGGCACAGCGAGCAGGCAGCATGGGGCAGCTGCTGGGGACTGGGATGGGGATGTGCTTGCCTGCATTTCCATAGTGCCAGGCTTTCATCCAGTGCGTGGTTTTGGCCACAATGAGTAATCAAATGTTAATTTAAATAAAATGTTCGTGGGAAATAGGGGACACTTAATCCTAGGCTAAACATAACTGTCCTGCCATCTCTGATTCTTTTCATTGTTTTGCTGAACCTGTCCTCTCTGATTTGTTTTTTTTTCCTACGTCAAGTGTACAGTCAGTGACCTTCCTTCTTGCAGTTAGTATCCTCAGCTGCTGTATCTTCTTTTTTCTTGAGCCAGATGTTGGGAAGCAAGGGTTCCTATAAGTCTTCCAAGTCTTACACCTGACTTCTACTGTTGTAATTACTCTAACTAACAATAAGAAAATGCATTTGGTGTTCCAAGATATAAAAATATTTTGCACTCACATGTTGACAGACTTGTACTGGTAGGACTGCAAGCAGAATATTGCTGTAGTTTCCAAAGGGATGAAGAAAGTAAGACCTAAAATAACAGTCAACAAACTCCTCTGTATCCAGATAAAATTTCGCATTCTACTTGTTAGTCTACAAGATGACTTTCCAGTGATCTCTTGCGTATGTGCTGGTACTAATAAAGTGTGTCAGAAAACTAGCGGGGTTGAGATATGTGCAAAGAAGTGTTTCACTTTTATACTGTTAATGTAATATACTATTAGTATCATTGCTTCTGAAGCTAATGTCAGGATTACTGTTTACTTCAACTGATGTAGGCTGGAATGACAAATGAGATAGTACTAGAGAGATAAAACATAAAGTTGTATGAAATAACAGATTTATTACATTCACGGTGAGATTTTTGCAGAAAAACAGTCACAGAGTAAATGAATCTTAAATTGACTACCACAATGCAGAAACATTTTGTAAACTTCTCTGTTGCCACTTTAGAATAGATGGCACATAATAATGTACAATATTAACTGTTGCTTCCCATTTCACAAAGGAATGTATTGGTTCACTCAAACAGAATAAAAAATTCTCAAGTGTTAAACTAAACTATCCTTTGTTTGGTTTTCTTATTTAATCATTAATTTCAGGAGCCAGGAGGAGGAACAAAAAAGTTGAGTCAAAGCTTTTGAAACCTGTGCTCTGATCCAGTGAATAGTAAGGTACATATATAACTTTGTTTACATGAGCAGCTCCTTTCAAGTCACTTAGACCGCTCACGTGCAACCAAGCACTTGCCTACTTGAGTGCAGAGCATTTACAACTAGACTTCACTGACTTGCTAAAATATGAAGTTGCTCAGCAAATTTTGAAATATGATGACTTCAACTGAGACGTCAGGAATCGGGCGAAGAAAATTGAAAAAAATTAACCAAAGTCAATACATTAGAACAGTGACAGCAGTCTTTGATCTTTGTCCTAAACCTGAATGACAGTTAACCAGCAATTGTTTGTTTCTGCTAAATTTTTGAACAGCACAGTTATAGGATATGTTCCAGTTTTCATGAGTATAGGAAGTTCAGACCACAAGTGTAAACATTTTCTTTTACCATGGACAATGAATTTATTTTTTATAGTTAACTCAATGCTTAGATAAAGGTTTAAAATAAGGAAAAAATTGCTTACTTGAATCTTAATGAATCTTGCTGCCTTGGGTTGGTGTGAAGCAGGACCTATACCACTTCCAGAAAGCTCATTCCGTTCCCAGACACCCATCCATCTCCCTCCTTTCGGAAGACACCCCTGAACAAGAGAACCTTTCCACGTTGCTGTCTGAAAAATGTTTATGTTCCAGGGTGACATGTGATGTGCAAAACTGGAAAATACTAGGAGAAAAATATCCTCTTTTTTAATTTCCCTTTTTTTTTTTCAGCTGCTCTTCACTGACTCCCTGTGTATGTTATCCTTGCTATTTTTTGACAGGTTCTTTCACAAATACATGAAAGCCATGCAAGATAGTGGGGAGATGTGTATTATGCAGTGCTTTAAGTGTGGACTCCTTTTTCATATAGGAGTAGAACAACAGGTAACTGCAGGATAAGGTTGGACAAGGTAGAAGCAGCTGAGATATAGCTGTTCCTCCTGGTCATCTCAACACAAGCTGGTGATTCTTGCTTTTCATTTCATCCATAGCTTCAGTCTATACACCAATGTTCTGGCCGCACATCTTGAACGGACAAGTATTTAAGTGGAAAAGTTTGGTGCTGTGATGCTTTTATTGTGCCTGTCACATTTACTTGTGTATTAACATATACTACCGCTTACTAAGATTTCGGATGTCTGTCCATATATTTTATTTGCTTTATGATGTGTCTGGGTTGCACTCATGTCTGCACTCTGGTTGCACTTATTAGTGCTACAGGTGGTAGCAGGACATGAAAAGCTAACTGCAAAATGTCAAAGGCAGGTGTAAATCCACCGTTACTAATTTTCCCCTGTGCCAGTATGGAGATATATCTGCTTGTCAGCAAGCCTGGTGCCAATACTTCATCATAAAATTGCCTGAGAGAAAATTTCTGGTGAAGCCTTATACAATACATAGACATTTTTATTCTGAAACATTTTTACTCTTTGGTTGTGGTTATGCATCATGTAAAGATTTTTATTTCAGGAATCAGATGTGTTCTTCACCTTAAAGCAAGGCTTCAAAAGACCCTTGTCATCTTCAGGACCTTGTGCTGGACTGAACAAGCCAAAGAGATAGGCAATAGCCTGTGAGGAGATGGGCGGCTGCCATTACCAGTGGCGCATGGTCCTTAGGGTGATGTGCCCCAGCCCTTTCCCTCCATGCTGAGGAGCAGGTTTGATCCCCATGGAACAGTCAGACACATGTGCTAGCGGGTGCACGTGAAAATGGTATTTTCCAGAAATTTATAGGGCAATAAGTGTGGGTAGATTTTCATGGGCACAGCAGAAGATGCCTCCTTAGAGTTTCTCCTTGCCAAATTTCAGGTTCCTTTCCACTGTAAGCAGGTGGTAAAGCTCTTCAAAGGAACAGATGGATGTATTTAACGTTAACAGCTAATTTTCCACAAGCGTGCTCTTGGAAACAAATGATCCCTATTTCCTGAGATGGAGAAAAAAAAATCCAGCCCAGAGCACACTACAAGCGTGGAAAATGTGAGACTGAACACATTCGAGTTCGGTAAAATGTAAACCAAATGAAAACAGCAGCTTAGAGTGGAAATTGCGGAGCCACCAAGAGTACAGCAAAATGGCCAACTCCATCTTCATAAAAGATGTAAAAAGCTGTATCCAACCAATTAAAACACCCAGGTCTTTTTGTCTAACCCCATCTATGGGCAATCCAACAGAAATAAACTTGGAGCCACTGACAGCTTTGTCATGCTTGGGTCACTGTCACCAGAATCAACCATCTGGGCACCAACATGTGGAAGAAAGGGGGATGAAAAGTTTCTCTTACAAAAGCACACTTCATTTGCCTTGTTAAACCCAGCAGAAAAAGACTGAGGGGGATATGACTGCTATCTTTACATGTGTCTCAGGAGAAAAACAGGCTGTTCAAGAAAAGTGTCAATTTTGGCACAGGAATAAGTTGGCATAAACTATCTGAATTAATGTATTTTGAAAGTTACATGGGGTTTTAAGTGCTGGTGGAGGGTTTGAGCCCTGGGGCATGTGCATTTTGGGGACACAAAAGAAAACTTTGTTTTACACTGAGCTCAAGCCTTGTACAAACCGTGCCAGCCAGCCAGCTGTAGTCCCAGTGACAGCCATCAGCAGCCAGTCTCACACACTGATTGCTTCAGCAGAATAATAAAATTTTTTTCAAAGTGCAAATAGCCACGGAAATGAATCTTCGTACTAGAAATGTCTTGAGATGACTAATTTGCTGATGGTCTTGAATAGGCTGGTGTTGTTTTGAGTGTCAGTGCATGGGTGGCTGTCAGCAGAGAGGACGAGGTAGGAGTCCTGCAGGGCAGATGCAGCAAATTTCCTGACGATGCACAGCTGTTGAGCAAGTAACTGCTTCCGATTTGCTGAGGGGAAAAATTGCTGAGTGACCGGTAGGATCTCTGTCATCCTTTTTGCAAACTTTAGTGGAAAAATTGCATGTCCCCTAAGGTATTTTGCAATGTGGAAATAACTTGAGCTTCGTTTGCCTGGAAGGGCCAAGCCTGTGTTTTGTTATATTTCTCTCCTTGCCGTCATGCTGCCTAAAACCCGCATGCTTTTCTGGGGCCGGGAGTTGAGCTGGTTTGGCCTTCTCCTCCTGGCCCCAAATTGTGTTTACAATCGCAGCATAGCTTAAGATCTTATTTTGCATCATTGGAGAGTCCAGCAGCAAGTGCCGAACCCCCTGACAGGCCCCTGGGTCTCTCTGCTACATGCCTTATCCTCCCAGCCTTTAGTCTAGCAGATGTGCTGGTCTGCGAGGCCAAGGGAAATGGGCAAGTGAAAAGAAGCCTTCTGTGATTTTCCATGGTTTCACTATCTTGCCTATTTTGGGAGTGACTAGTTGGTTTTTTTCTTTCTTTTTTCTTTCTTCCTTTTTTTCTTTCTTTCTTTTTTTCTTTCTTCTTTTTTTCTTGTGGATGCCTTGGCACACATCCCTGCTGGCATAGGATGCTTCCTCAGAAAGCCTTTGTCTTTGCGCTGGTCTGGATTTATTTTCCCCGTGTGATGATTTTTCCTGGAACAGCTTCTGAGAACTGCTGAAGGTGTCTGGCAGTCGGTCCTTCGCGGTTGGGTTGTTATGCCACAGTCTGGTGCTGCTGATGCACTGAGACATTTGCTTTTGGGTGAAGCTCTTCCTCTCCAGCAAGAATTAGCAACTAAGATTTCCGCAGGAGAAACTCCCATGGCATGTTTCCATTTTGACTGAGATGCTGTTTCCAAATTTGCGTAAGAGAAGGGCTGAAAATGGAAAATTAGGAGGGTGGTTTTAACCACCCCACAAAGTCTGCTGGTTTGAATTTCTCTTCTTCACATGCCTCTATTTCAGAAAAGGCTGTTGTGCACTGCTGGAATATCATCGTGTTAAAATACTGAAAACTCTGTATTTCCACAGGCCACAGAGAAATCAGTAGTTTCAATAACCCAAGGGAAAAAAAGGGAGAACATCAGTCTGTAGGTGGGAATAAATAGACATGTCAAGGTGAAGCTCAGGTAGTAATGAAGTCTTCTCCATTGTGCTCCTAAAGTCCAGGCCTGGACTCCAGTGGACACAGTGAGGCTCAGGATGGGTGATTGCAAACACTCAAACAAGCCAGATTCTAAAATAATCATGAAACTGAGTAAAAAAACAGCACACTACCACGGTGAATTTTCATGTGAATTTTACAACCTTTGTTCTCCAGCCTGAATAGACAGAAACACAATTTTTTGCACAGAAAAATGAAAAAAAGAATAATCGTACAGACTCAGACCAAGGGTCCAGTTGACTTAATATCCTGTCTCCAACAGTGACCAACAAGTGTCTAGGAAGACGAGCAAAACAGGTACCAATACTTTCCTGCTATGCTCTCACAGCTTTCAGCAGTTCTACGCCAGAAATTTTATTTAATAAGCCTTCACAGACCTCTTTTTCTTCCATGGATTTATGGAATCACTTCTGGGACTCATGTGAAAGCCTAACTACCAAAATATCCCGCAGGCTCTGTGGTTTAATTGCAATTTACATGAAATAAAGCCTTCATTTGCTAGTTTTGAGGCAATGCCTGGTAATTGAATTTTGTCCTCTCCAGTTCTTGTAGGGTTTTGAGAGAGTGGATGATCGCTGCCTTTGGGCACCCTCCCTGGAGCCCCACTGAGGCTGCATCATCTCCACTGATGGTCTCCTCTCCCAGCTGAGGGGTCCCACTCTGTTCACCTGAACCCAGGAGCTCCATCCCATTGGCATATCAGCACAGTAAAGCCACAGGATACCACAGGTGAACTGCAAAGCTGCTTTGGTTGCTTATCCTGGGAGGAGGTCCTGCGTCATTTGTTCTTGTCCTTGCCCTTGCCCCTGGATGCCCTGGTCTGGACCTTTTCCCCCTCCTCTCCCACCCTGGTGTGCCCCTGCCCTCTCCCTACGCTTCCGACAGCATTGCTGGGAAGTTGTGAAAAAGCCTGAAAAACTTGGAGCGGAAATGTGATGTGCTTGCAGTTAAAGAGTATCTGCAAAATATTTACAGACTATTTAAGCAGTTGGCAAGCACTTTGGGGAATAACTTGAATAACTTATCAACAGGCTGTCTCCCAGCTCTTCTGGGAGGGAAGAAAATGTAATTATCCTCATTTAACATCAGCAGAGGATGGGACATAGCATGAGCATGTGCCCAAGTGGTAGCAGCATTGTGGCAGTCTCCTCCTCACCCAAGCCTAAACACCAGACCCTTCACCCTCCCTGACTGCAGTACGTGGTCAAAATCACTAAAATACTTGTGTTTCAGCTGTAGGTATTACATCAAAAACACAAACCAAACCTCTAGACCCAAATAATGCAGCAACCGTGATGTTGGATCTCAACTGGGATCCAAATTTTCCCACTTAATATTTCTACTGTATAATACGGTGAATTTCAATGACAGATGCAAACACATAGCTGGAATTCTCACCAAAATGTATGCCTGGGACCCACTCTAGGACACATGACTAAAGAGAAGGCACTGGAGTAACATTATCCTCCCTCCTTAATCTGGCTTGCCTCATGGCAGTAATGTAATTATTGTATTCATTACAATTAATGTAAAAATGTAAAAATTAATGTAAAAATGGTATTTCTAAGGGCAGGGTTTCCAAGCCTTCTCTCCAAAAGAATATAACTTTTTTTAATAACCGATTTGGGAAAAGTGTTGCCCACGCTTCTCTTCCAGCCTGTAGGATGTTTCTTTTTTTCCATAGTAATTGAATTTTCTAGTCTCAATGTTATAAAACATTGGCAATGACAGTGAAAGTCCCAGCATCTTGCGAGTGTGCTGCATGGGATGCCCTGTTAGAAAATCAGTATTGTGGCTATGTTGTCTTTGAAAGGAAATGGCCGAGGGTGGCATACAGGTGAGGTTGCGCAGCATGTCTGCCCAAATGTCCTCATACTGCCCTCGCAAAGCACGAGGAACTCTGTCATCCCCAGCGCCCATCCTGCCTCCGCCAGCACGGCGTGCCCTGACAGAGCCACTGCTGCGGGCAGGTGTCACCTCCTGTAGGGTCATGGACAGGTGGACAAGGAAAAACCTTGGTCTATTTGTGGTGCAGCAAACCCCAAAAACCCAAAAGGTAAGTGGCTATAAGCCCTGGGTGTTTTTCTGCAGCCCAGCTGGGAGTATGGTGTGCCTTGGCAAGGAGGTATTGGTCTCCCCAGAGCCGGGGCATAGAGAAGCGACACTTTCCAGGGGCAGCCTCTGGGTCGTTCAGGTCAACTAATAACTTGTGAATGTATTTTCTCTGTCTGCTGCAGCTTAGGGAGAGACCAGTATTGCTTCAGCATGCTTGACCCTTGCTTCCCTTTGCCGGTGCAGCTCGCAGGGCTCACCCAAACACAAGCGAGTGAGTCAAGTCTTTCCTCCCACAGGCTGGGTGGAGAGAAAGATGGGAGGGGAGGCTGCTCTATTTTTAGCTGCCCGAGACATGCAGACCTCATGGTGATGGGGGGCAGATAATTACGTAATAAGTCATACTAAGGTTTGCTATTTAAGTCTATATCTGGCCTCTTCCTTATCTCAAGTGCTGTACTAGCAGTTCCCGCTCTGAATGCCCGTAATCAAAATATAGCGCGTTTTCCTGGAATTCATTACATGAAGTAATGGTCTATTTAATGAGCGGCTCTTCTACATACACCGTTCTTCCTGGCTAATGCCTACAGCTAGGCACTCTTGCAGTGGCTGGATTAGTATCACCAGATCTGCTGTAGCCCCACAAGCAAAACCATGGGGTGAGCAAAAGAGGGTCCCGAAGCACTGGGGGAAGGGGGTTTGCTTTTGAGCAGACTGTCAACTGTTGCGGTTATTGCCTCCACCCCAGTGCTGCCACCCCTAACCTGTTTGACAACAAAAGTGTTTGACACAGAAAATGGACCTAAAAAACCCTTTCAGTCGGTAACTTCAGCTTCTGTAGCTGATATGTCCTGGGTGCTTCCATGCTGCTATGACCCAAAGTGCACCCACTTATGCACTACCAGGCTGCCTGCAAAGGCAGCCTGGGGCAGGCAGGCAGGACCTTGGGCTTAGTCTCTTCCCTTCCACAACAAGGGTATTTCAGGTACTTCTTAAATTTCCCATGATTGATTCAGGGATATTACACCATGCCTGAACCCCTGGCTATGTCCCACTGAACCCCTCTCTACACAAAGTTTGTCATGAGTGTCTCCACACCTACTTCATGGGGGGGGGTTGCCAGTAAAAACATCTTTTCCCAGTTCCACTAGCAGCAAAGAGGGGAGCAGTGAAATCCAGGAGGCTGTTTTATAGATACAGGACAACAGAAGCTGTAAGGCCCTTTAGTGGCATTATCCAGGGAAAAGCCACATATGTTACTGCAATTTCAAGCAGCGATATCTTTTACAAATATAACCTTTTATTCTCATGCTGCTCTAAAGCACTCAGAGGAAACGAGCACGTTAAAAACGAGGCACCAGCCTGCAGCTCCCGGGAATGTCTTGTGCCACATGCCACACAGGTGCTCTTGGATTTCAGGTGACGCAGAGGCTATATCCAGCTCCCGGGCACTGGGGTGAATGGAAACACTTCTCCCTGCATTAATAACGAAGGGCTAAGCTCCAGCCCTCTAAATGCAAGCAGTTGGTTGGTAGTTTGGGGAGAAACCAGAAACACTTGCTGCAAAGGTTTCTGTTGTACTGCACATGAACTGCAATAGATTAAAAAAAAAGTGGATGAAAGGTCTCTCTATTTTTATACAGCAGAGTGAAAGTGTTAGGCATCTGCGGCAATATTTAGCCTGAAGAAAAGTGAAATTGAATCTGAGTGACATAATGAGAAAGGGTCTGGCAAAGCCTGGTCCAGAGGAAAAGCAGCAGGGATCATTGCCTCCTAAAATTTAATTTTCAAGAATGCAACCAAACTGAAGTCTATGGTGTGGCTCAAAGCTACTGTGTAGTGGAGGCACATTGTTTTGGGAGGAGAGACAGAGCTGTTGGCATTTTAAAACATGAAATATATGGACCATGAAGCAAGAGAGAAAATTTTACTAGTGTCAGCTGAAAATTGGAAGCGTTGCACAGAAGAGAGCAGTGAATGGGAACACAGTGGGGAAGAACGGAGTGCAGCATAAAGGGAGGCAAGATGAAAACTGCCTAAAACCGTCACAGCGCGGTACCTTGGAAAATAATTCAGCTGGTTTCAGGTCTTGAGCCTGTCTTTCAGGCACTCTTCTGCTCCAGCTCTGCCACTGTGGCAGGTGTCTTGAGTTAACATCAGGCAACACCAGGGTGATCTTGCTCCCCTTGGCACAGTGGGGCTGGGAGGGCACTCCTGCAAAGGAAGGGTTTGAAGACGCAGCTCTGAGGCAGGTAACGCTTCTTTTCATTTCTCTGAGTTCCTGCAAGGAATAAATAATGGAATATTTCAGCGTGAACAAGATGCAACAAGTGAGAAATCCTTCAAATACACTGCAAAGATTCAAAAGAACATGCAAATTTGAGGGGGCAGATAATGGATTGCAGACAGCATCCCTTCAGCCAGTGGCAGTGTAAGGACCTGCCTGTCAGTGTGGCCTTTCAATGTTGCATGCGTGTGCATATATATGTGTGTGTGTATATATATATATATATATGCTCAACTGATGCAACGAGGGGGAATTTGTTGGAGGGACTGATTTCTCCCTGGTGCTCTGCCTGGCTGAGCAGCATGCTGTCAGTGATTTTACCATGGGCTGGTGGTTGCCACAGCCCCACTGCCCCTGTCGCCCTCTCTGTGATGACCTGATGTAGGCAGCAAGGGGAGCCCAGGGGCATAGGAGACTCTGCTGCTCCCCGGCTTACACAGGCTCTGGTTCGTGCTGTGCCTCGCACCTTCCTCCTCCCAGCACGGATTTACCTCCCTGAGGCCCAGCAAATGGTGCTAAGAGACTACAGGGCTATTTTCCCAGGAGAAAATCTTCAGTACACATATGTAGTTCAGCCCTTTTTCTGTTATACAAGAGGCAACTATGGGGTTTCTTAGCTGCTTTTATTAGTATAGGAGATACTGAAGAGGTGTAGTGCTTTTTTCAGTGTCAGATACTCGTAAACCACAACTATGAGGCCTAGAGAAAAATCTCTAGCACTGTTTCCCAGTCTGTCCTGTAGCCCTTGATACTTTATTACACCTGCACATTATTTATTTACATCTGGATTCAAAAATGCTTGATGTTTGCTACCAGGTGAAAAAAAAAAGATATTTTCAATTACTGGAGCTGCTGGTGGTAGGTGAGTTGAATTTCTTCTGCAAAATCACTGCTGATGATAACTTTTGCTGGGGCCAGCAAGAAGTACAGAACTGGCTTCTAGCAACCTTGTTGCTACAAAGCAGCTTGGGACAAAATTATCACAAAAATTATTAAATTCTATAAGCAAGGAAAAAAAATACCTTTTTTTCTGCTGTGGCTTTGAAAGCTTGCCTTTGAGAAACTAATAGTAATATAGGAAGCCCCTAATAGGTCGGTAACTGTGAGATGTACAGGCAAATTAAGCTTTAAATCAAGATGCTCCTTGGTTGCTATGCTCTGCATCCCAGTAATTGATGTGCTTTGCCAAGGCTGTCTTGCCACTTATGGTACCGTTACCATATTATTGCTGCTGTCAGCACACGGTTGCAATTGTACCATTTGGGAAGTATACTGGCAGTGACAAGGAGACAAAGGGCAGATGAAGGAGTTAGATAGACAAAACTTATAAAAAGACAGAAAGGATGCTCTGCCACTCTATTTGTCTGCTATCAAGAGCCAATTCTTCCGTGCAGTACAAAAATCCCAGTCTGATCAGTATTCGCGGCCACCCATCATGCTGCTAGAAGATAATGGATGAGGTAGCAGCAGGCGTTGCTATTAAAGCAGTAGGGGTAGGAAAATGTATCTGTTAATAATAGTTACTCATTTTTCCACTAATTGCTTTCAAGATCTTTTCTGGGAGAGACTGCAGCTCACCATTAGTTGTGTTCAGAGATAGGAGGAAGTTATTAAGAGAAGAGCTATATGCTAATTGAATCAGTCTTCTAAAACCAGAGCTTTTTGAAGTGGTATTCGTTACTCTATTCCTAGTTTCATGTGCTCTGACCAGCAGGAGAACCAATAGTGGCTACGCACCCTAAATGCAAAGCCAGCACAAGCAAGAAAAAGTTGAAATCAAATTCCTGATTCTGTGCTGTGCTCTTTCAGGATGAATCTTTTTTTTTGGTTTTAATATGAGTTATTATTCAAGCATATTGCCCAAAGAGAAGCAATGTTTCCTTGGGGATTACCAGAGCCCCCTTCTTTTCCATTTTTAACTGGTAAAAATGGAAACATTGCTCCAAGGGTGTCTCAGGATCCCATCTGTTACCTAAAGCTGAGAGATGGAGGAACTGGAGGTCAAAGTTTGAGTTCAGCTTCCTGTGAGAAAGCAGAGCCGAGATTCCTTGAACATGTTAAAGCTTTGCTTTATATGGATTGTTTGTCTCCCAGTTCTCACAAAATGCTTCTAAAGGAAGTATTTACATCTTAAAAGCATTGTTCCTTGGTTTTCATGCTTCCTCACTGAAGGTAACAGTCAATTGCATATATGGCTTGGCAGTTCTCCCTTTTTTAATTTTTCCTTTTGCTGTTTTCCAATGCTTTCCTAAACACAGCCAAATTTTGAAAAGCTGCAGCATAACAGGGCAAACTGATGGAAAAGGATCTCTGGGCCACATAGCAGAGTGAAGGGGGCAAGCAGGAGGAAAGAGCGCAACAGAAAATCTAGTCTTTTCTGCTTTATGGAAAACAAAACTAAAAAAATCTCTTCAGAACAGAGTTTTCTGCATGCATTTTTGTGTGTGTGTGTGCGCAAAAATGGAATAAAAGAAAAAAAAATAAATTCTGTGGCCAGCTCTGGTTCTGGTTCATGAAATCTCATCCTCCTTAGAGTTTGATCAAGAGCAAATTGAGAGGCAGTCTTTAAATGCTGATGGCCTCGCATGATTCAAGCAGTTGAACTAAGCTGCCTGGTTACATTTTTGCAATATATTATATACAGCATTGACTACTCAATGGCTATTTGCCTAATGGAAAAGAAAATGGAGAACACATGGGCAGATTAATAGGGAAAAAAATGGGACTGTTTTTTTTTTCTGCCGGCTTGGTTCCACCTACTTGGATGGAGTTATTAATGATTTATGTTGCCATGCAACATATATAGCTAGCAGAGTAGCGCTAAGGTAAAAGAACAACGGGCATTTCAAGTGTACAGGACAGTTTTGGGCAGGGTGGAGAGCTAAAAGAAAACAGTAGAGGGGAATGCATTCACTAAAATTGTGCCTACAGTTCACTTTTCTCTTTAATAAGAAATAAATGAGCATCCCCTTCTCCCTCCTCTGCTCTCTGGGAGAGGAGGCCCTGGAGCCTCTCCTCTTCAGAGAAGGGCTCCAGGGCACCTGGCTGCCAAGGAGGAGCTGTACATTGCAGGGAAGGGAGCTCTGGAGGGGGGTATTTCTTTCACTTAAACAGCAAAAGTAGAAAAGCTACACTGAACCTTTCAGGTTTGGTTTGCTCAGTTACAAAAAAAAAGCAGAGCTTGATTCATGGGTTGTTAATTGCCATTGATGGGTAAACAAGAAAGAACCCAATCTGACTGAGTTATTTGTAAGGTTTGGGTTTTTTTTTTCCCCAGTTCACTTGATCTGGAAATCAGTGAGGTGCAATAAATAGAAAGCCATGAGGTTATCGTTCACAGAGTCACTTTTCCTAGTAGGATTGTGCTTTGAATCAGCGGGACTGTCAGCCCCTGACACAGCCAGGCTGCAAATACTCAGTCATCGCTTCACTCGGGGTGCAGAGGAGTGGTGAGAAAGGAATGACCAAAAGCTTTCCCAGAAATACGCTGCCCTGTGGATTCATTTGTTAAATAGAGGCTGGTGCCAATGCAGCGCTCTGCCAGCCTTGCACCTCTATTGAAATGTCTCTGCTGATTTATTCTCAGCTTATGCATTTCCACATGTGAATTCTGTATCTTTCTTCATTTGCTTTCAAGATCTATAGATCTGGCCCGAATTTTACAGGATGCTGTGTGCAACAATGCAAGGCAAAGACAGATTTCTTCTCTCCCCTTTTCAGCTAGTCTCAGTGCTCTTCTTTTAGGCTTTAAAAACATGTTGTTTAGGGGATTTTTGGTTTTGGCTGGTGTTTTTTGGTTTTCTTTTTTTTAAGTTTGTAAGGCTTTATCCACTGTCTGTAACTCTGCAGGAATTAGTCTGGGTACCAGCCTTTTGCAATGCATGTGACTGGTCCCCTGTTTGTTTGGGCTGGTGTCTGAGGATTAAGAGATTTGGGAAAACTCATTCGCTCTTTCATTCTTTCATGATCCTCTCAGTGGCTTTGGCTAGTTTTCTGCCTGCCCGAAGCAGGGAGATGGAAACAAAGACATGTGACACTCTACAGCTGTGCTCCTCACAACCA
The DNA here is from genome assembly GCA_013396915.1 of Stercorarius parasiticus. Classification (NCBI taxonomy): domain Eukaryota; kingdom Metazoa; phylum Chordata; class Aves; order Charadriiformes; family Stercorariidae; genus Stercorarius; species Stercorarius parasiticus. Next base: position 511,825 of record VWZL01006099.1, on the reverse strand, counting down.
GCAAAACCTTCCACTTGTCGCTTGGCGGGAACCAGCAGGACTCCTGTATGACGGGCTTGAGCCCAATCTGGCTTTTTCCTAGCTGCACTTTTGGACTTCATGTCATAATATTGATGTTGAGTGCTTCACATCAGCTGAAAAGTCTGACTCCAAATTATTTTTTTCTACTATGCTATTGTACAGCTGCTAAATAGGCCCTGTCAGGAAGCACAGTTGTATACCTGCTGCTAAAAGTGGTCACTGTTAAATTCTTTATAGCTGTTTCTTCAAACTAGTAAAAAGAGAAGTTTCTATTCTTAGGATCATTATACATCCACAATCAGAAGTCCATTTCTTCTACTGAAGATCAGTAGAAACCACTTCTTGCACCTCCAGTGGCTTTTATTATCAGATGCTGTTATGGGTTTACAGCAAACGTAGTCAACTTGGAAGTTGCATGTTACTGTATCTAAGGCTGTGATTTGCTTTTTATGCAAGTAAACCTCCTTGCACAAACATCCTCTAGAAGAATTGGTTACCAGGTTGCTGGGAAAGTGACAAAGCCTGTACTTGGTGGGGTTTTGTGCTTTGTCAGCAGATGTGAATTCCTTGAGGTTTGGTCTCCTTCCCCGTGGATATAATGGCCGCGAAGTGGTTTCGGTAGCTATTCTTCATGGACGTAGTTGTGGAAAAGCGAGTCCTTGGGTATAAACTGCAGCTTCACCCACCAATGCTCTTCTCCCGGGGCTGCCTGTGGGAGGAGAGGCCTCTTGGGTACCCTTTAAAGAAGTCTTCTCAGCTGTGATTTGGGAAAACACTAGGTGTCATCAGTGAGGTTTCTTTTTCCAGCAGTGACATCTGCATTTGAGAACCCACAGCAATGCTCTTGATAGAGTCATCGCCCAGGATCATGATGCGTTTTTATAGGAAAGCCAGGAAGAGTCTCTGAAATCCCTGTCTCAGACAAGTCTAGCCAAGAGTTCAGGTTGTCCAGTAAAAACCATGTCAGGATTAGGTTTGATTTTTAAGTGCATAGAAGGCTATTTTTTAAAGCCTACTTTTATGAAGAATGAAAACATTATTAAAATACCAAGTGAAATAGAATTTTTTCTTTATTTGTTTTTTAGTTATCAGTTAGATCTTAGTAAAGATTTTTTTTTTCCTTTTCTCTCTATTGCTATTTCTCCTCTCTGCACGAATCTCTCCCTGTTGCAGTACTGTGTCCCTAAAATAAAATGGGGATTACCTTGTTGTTCAAAGAGGTTCTCTTCTGTCATTAAGAAGTGAACAGCAGTGCACCTGCACAACTCAGCCTCCTGGTCTGAGAGGAGGGCAGAGAGCTCACTAAAAAAATGATTTTAAAAAAAAAAAAAGTACAAGGAGTACAGAGACAAATGCAGAGTTGCAGCAGCCCCAAAAACTTTCAAAGGGGTTAAAACTCCTCAGGCAAGAAAAAAATCTCCTTTTTCCTTTGCTCTGACTTCACTGTCCCCTGTTGAGTGCTCCAAACCCCAGAGAAGAAAAGGGTCTTTTTGTGATCACAAGGAGGAAGTCATCACTTTTTTCATTCTAGATAATGATCCTTTCTCTTTTTCTCTCCCTCTTGGTCATCTCTGGTGCTAAGATTATAAGGATGCAGGCAGCAGCCAGAAAGAGGCAAACTCTAAAAAGGGAAAAGTCATTTTATCTATTTTCCACTGCTTTTCCTAGTAACGTATGTGTATTATTAATACTAAATAGAATAGTTTTTTCAGTACACTCTAGGTAGCTAGGATTTTTATTTTCTTTTTTGGGAACCACTCTCTGAGCTGTTAGGAATGAAGGGGTTTCATCTGTTTGTGTTTAGGGATTAAACTCACCACAGATGCTCCAAATCCTCAAGTAAGTTCTTGCAGGTGTCAGCTGTAGTGGCACAAGAGACTTCCAAATCCTGGCACCCACACAGTCTAGCCATAATTTAGATTCAAAAACCTCTATTACATCACATTTCACAAGAGAGTGTGCACTCTGGGCTAGAGAAAAAGCCCTTTTGCCTCCCCTCCAGCTTCAGCAATCTCAGACCCCCTCTATAAAAGAAGCGCGGCTCAAGTGGTAGCATCTATAAAACTAAGATCTGTATTTAAACTAAAATCTAATCTAGCATCTATGAAACTAAAGCAGACTCTCTTCACAGAGTCTGAAAAGTAAGTGTATGGCCTAGCCCAGTTACCCTTAGCTGACTGGCGCAAATCCTGGATTAGACAGTACGAAAGAACTTAGCTCATGAAAAAGCAAGAATCCATTCAGGAAATTGCATTGCATGAGGAATTAGCTGTGAGAGCAGAGGAGATGGCAGCATCTGTGGGAGAGAATGCTGAAATGCCGCAAATAAAAATTGGCAAAATAAAGCTTAGAGAGTTGCAAATGATAAAATAGCTTTCTACTATGGTTAAGTAGGGAAGCAAGTTTTGGGTTGACCCTGTTAGGAAGAGGACCACCATGTAGAACATTGCTAACTGACGTGAACCTGCGTCGCACTCTGCAGTCAGCATCCAGTATCCATAGCTACTTCCTAACTAAAATGGCTTAACATAACAGCAGTTTTTCCTCCCCATCTGATGAAGAAAGATTTTGCTCCATGGTCTGCTTCTCTTCCCCAGCCTGAATGACGCTAGTTGGTAATTCTTAGCCACGCGTGCTGCTGAGCACTGGCTGTGCTTCACAAAGCCAGAGGGAAGGTGGTTAATGTGGCTCACGAGGTGACTGCAACTAAGCACAGAGTTAATTTCAGGAGAAGGTCAATGCTTCTGGATGAGAAGGGATGGGAAAAAATCATGCTTCACTGTTTACCTGTTGCCCTCTGTTGTAAAGCTGGCCATTTTTTCAGTTCTTTGCCCGTATCTTTGTCTCTGATTCAGCTCTCAAAATAGTTCTTAACTAACAATGTGCCTTACAAATCACTCTTAAAACAAGAGATGCACAAAAACTATTGTGGATCTATGGAATGCATTAGCACAGCCTTTTCTCAGCTGCTTTTTTTGCCTTTAAATTTAGCTGGAATTAACTTTTTTATTATTATTATTTCTATTGCACTAAACTCTGTCTACAGGGATAATGGGGTTGCCTTTCGTTTAGGTGCCCCAGCTGGAGAGCAACAGACAGTGGAGCGAATCCAACAAATTCACCTACAAGCCCTGTGATGTCTTCTCCTCCACCCCGACATTCAGCACACAGGTAAGAAGCTTTGTTTCTCTGATTCTCAGCTGCTTCCCCATCTTCAGCCTGTTTTCCTTTCCTCCCCTATGTTTTTTTGCATCCTTGTCAAACTGCTTCCTTTAGTATTTAAAAACAAAAATGAAAAAAGCCAAAAACCCTATGGCATGATCCTGCTCCCCGCTCATCCTTCTAGTAAGCAATCCCTGCTTTTAAAGTAGGAAGTGTTTGTGTTCAGCCTTTTGCCATTGTTCTGTTCCTGATGAGGTATTCTGGGGTTGGTCCTTTAGGTGTAGCTTTACTCATCTGTAGAGGGAAGAAAGCAGTTGTCTACCTTTAAAGGCACTCAAGATCAATTTTTGAGAAACACCTATCGGAAAAGGGAGGATTTCACTCAATCCCTTTTTCACCTTATCTACCCCAGGAGGCCCTAGGGCTGGTGGTGAGACCTTGGGAAGAGACCATTCTCCCTGGGGAGGAGGCTCGTAACCAAATGTCAATAGAGTAGCTCCACACAGTCCCTTTCAAATCTTAAAATTAATACTTTTTTCCTTGTTTTTACTGTAAGCCACTGGGAATTTATGGACATTTATGCACATGGCCTAAACATGCCTTTGAGTGGAATTGAAAGATGAGGACGAGCAAAGAGATAAAGAGTAAATGCTGAGAGCCTAGGAGATGGGTTTTTTTTTTAAAGTACCAAGGACCTACAGCTATCTTTCCTCTAAATCCCTTTTGTCACTTGGATAGGCTATTATTGGAATACAGGTACACTAAGTCTTCTGCGTCCATTACATAAAGGCCACTAATAAATCTTGTTCGGTTCCTTGCTGGCCAATGCCATTTCTCAGTAGAGCAATTTCATTATTGCCCTGGTGGCTGTTGACTGTGTCTCTGGCACTCTGCAGTGGGAGTAAAATGCTGCCCTTCTGCTGTGGGATCATCTGGCATTCACTGTGGGGATGTGTCCAAACAAACGTGCAGGCAGCAAATGGAGACTCGCGCCGTCTGCCTACGCACGAGCTTAGATCAAGGAGCAAAACTACCCCCAGTTTGTATATAAATAGAATTGTATATAAAATCCCAACACCGTTAGCTTACACAAATTGTGTATGCCAATCATCCTAAAAATTCTTTCCAAGCAAGCAAATCCTCCATAAATCTAAGAGATAATCAAACACAATGTCTTGCGGTCACTTTATGCCTTTGGTGACCCCATCAAAGCATGCCAGTGCTTTGCCAAAATCCATGACTCTCTTTGCAAACTTTAGCTGTTCCAGAAAGTTTGTGCACCTGATGCAATGTTGCTTTTATTAAAACTCCTGCTTGGTTTAGTTCCTCCTTTTAACTTAGCTAGGGTCAAGCCAGGTTTCTAGCCATTGGAATAAAGTTGAGTGTGAGGAGCGATCGCTACTGGAATGATACATCCTGTATCTTGTCCTTAGCTGGAGAAACTGATACTTTCCAAAGATATGGGAAAGAGGGAAAGCCATAAACTAATAATTTATTCCTGGTATTTTAAATGTTTTGAGGATTAAAGATTATGTTCAGTATCACAAATTTTGAAGACAAAGTGAAAATGTAAAATTATTCAAGGCCATTCTCCTCTGAAAATAGCTGTCCTCCAAAACAGATTAATGCATATAAAGGGCAAGTGTGTATTCCTGATAACAGATACAATAGGTTCTGGTTTTATCAACGCCTGCAGACTGAATAATACCAAAGCACCTCACAAGGTATTTGTCAGATCTTTTGCCTTGGCCTTAACAACCCCAGTTCACCGATGAGTAATTGCAGCTTTCTACTGGGAAGTCCCCGCTCATCATGAAAAGAGGCGCTCCTAGTTTTGCTCCTGAAGAGCAAAGCCGCATCGCAACTGGCAGTAGACACCAACCCTTTGTCAGTCTTAACACATGAAGGGAGATGTTTAAGAGAGCGAAAAGCCCCCTGAGGCCTAAGGGACCAAGTCATAGTTCACAAGCCACATCTGGGCATGAAGAGGTTGGCCAGCAATCACCAAAGGTGCAGGCTGAAATGAACAGGCAAAACTGTATTCTAGGTTCAGTAGTTTTTCTTTCTGATTAATAATGGGGAGGTAGCAGTAAGTTTGATGGGCTAGGCTGCTCTTATTTGAAGAAAACTGAAGATATTTCAGAAACCACACTTAGGTCGAGAATTGTGTCTGGGGGTGAGAAGAGGATCTACCCATATTCAAGCATGTGGAGAACTCGCAATGCGTTTTCTTTAAATTTGATTTCCCCTACAACAAGCCAAGTTGTGTTACACAGCCTTGTTCACTGCTTTCCTATTCTGCTCATACCACACAGTCTTTTGTAAACAGATCAAACACCATCCAGAAAAATCAGTGAGGTTGCCGTGTCCCAGCTGCTCTGAAGTTTGCTCCAGGATTTCAGTCCTCTGATGGCTACAAGACTCCCAACGCCCATCTTTAATTTATTCCACCCTCTCTCTGGGTTAAGAACATCACCATCACACCCCCCCACCCCCCGAGTTATTTATCATCAAAAAGAAGAAAACAGATTTTTTGCATTAGCACAGCCAATGGAATATGTAATACTTTCTGCTTCAAAACTTACCCCCAGTAACTCCACACAAAGCCCTCCTGCAGCCCCATATGACCCTTCCCAACGCTGTTACAAAGACTCGTGCACTTCTTTGAAATTTCCCATTTGGGAGTTTGTTACCAACTTTCCATTTTTTTTTATAGACGTCCCCATTTCCTGCAGTTTGTTTGATAGCTTCCCAAGCAGTCCTAGATCTGATGCTTTCCTGAAGTGCAGGGACATAAAATCTACTTGATTTTTGTAATCTAGCAAAGGGACTCTTCTTTCCAGGAGACCTATGAAGTGAGTCCTACAACTGTTTTTAGCCAATATGCTTCATTTTGTCCTATCCTTCATTCACATCTGTATCTACCTCCATTGTATGAAAAGCTTCTTTACGGTCCTGCATATTTCTGGGCTTGCAATAACTATATATGGCTGTTAAGCTGACCTTTTTCCCCCATGCGCTTGCTCTTAAATCAGACCTTACTAACACTATCTCAAGTGACTGATTACAATTCCTGCCTGCTAGGAATGTCCACAATTTTTGTAGTCATGGTTTGGCGTGCCCACCTTGCCCAAGGCTGCTTCAGCCCCAGTGGCTGGCTCTGGTGATGACAGCTGTCCCTGGCGATGCAGGGACCTGCCCCAGCCCCTGGATCGGCACCTACGCAGGGATTAAGGCATTCCTGACACAGCTGATTTCCTAGGAAATCACTCATCAGGTTAGCCAGAACATGCAAGTTGTGCAGACGGACTGCCCAAATCATTGAAGAGAGATCAGCAAGGCTGGGTGGGGGAAGTTATGCAAAAGTTTGGCTAGACAGACCCAAAAAAAGAAAAAAACATAAGCCCACACCCTCTGTCTGGCGGTCCTGATGACTGAACAACAGTGGAAACATATTTAGTTGCCAAAAAGAGAGCTTCGCTCCTTACAAGGAACTGTGTACATTCATCCCCGTCTTTGTGGTCCTCTTAAGTGCTTCTATCTCCAGTGACAGGAACGAAAGGTTGGTCGAAATTCGTCACTGGAATGAAATGCGAGTTTCCTGCCATCGCTCATCCTTTACCTCTTCCTTTCTTGCTGAATAGATAAGGAGGTGGTTTACTCCAGAAGGGTTTGTTTGTTTTATGAGACGTTTCAAGCAGAGTGCCCGAGGCTGTAAGGTTAGCACAGTGGGACGGGGCGTATTGTTCTCGGCAGTCAAGTTCTGATTTGTGCAAGAAGGAAAAAAGTGATTTCTCATGCTGGTTTCCCTCTGTTTGTTCCCTCAAACAGAGCTGGCTAGAAGTAATTTTGCAAAAGTTTTGGTGAGGCATGGAAAATGTGCTCCGTTCTCTCTTTTTGCAATCAGCTCCTCTCATCTTTTTTCTTTTTCTTCTAAAAGCAGCTATTTTGAAATAAGTCTGATTAGCCTGATCCTAGGATGCATTTTGGCTTATGGCATTTTAAAATGTTTCATGGTTTGTATGTGCTGCATACATGATGTGTTATTTTCTTAAATCTATCATCAATTAATTTTTTTTCTTCTGCCCTTCCTGTTAGTTAAACAGAGATAACTGAATTTGGAAGTAAATTTTATGGGCGGAGAGGGAAGGAAAAGAGGAGGTGGAGGGGGAAGGAGCAGCAAATTGTTTTGCAAAAAGCCTCTGGGCTGGAGCCATGCTTTTGTTTGAAAACATAGATATATATATCCAGTGACTGCTAGCGTTAACAATAACATAATGGTACTAATCTATGAGAAGACCTAAACTATATAGATTAATGAAAAGCTCCTATGGCTCCTAGTGTCCTTTGCAACCAGTTTCGTTCATGTTGTCTCAGCCCACATGGTTTGTGGGACAAGGGAAAGCAGCCCATTAGAGGCTAATCTGGTAATTCTTGTAGGTGCCTCTGTCTCCCCAGAGAATTGTCATTAATCTACTGGCTAATCCACTGAGAAGCAGGAATTGAGGTTGGGTTAGCATTGCTGCCCTGCTAGACCCGGCCTGCGAGCAGGCTGGGGTGGGAACAGGAGAGCAACCTGCCTTGGAGAGGGCCAGGCTCCGTGCTTTGGGTCTGGGTCATGCCCCACAGAGGGAGGCTTTTCGAGGAGATTGTTCCCTGCTAGGCAAGGAGTGGTGCGAAACCTGCCCACAAAAGAGAGGTGAAACTTTTTATAGCCGCTTGCATTCGCACTTCCCTGGATTATTCAGATACTGCAACACTGAATGCGGTAACGCTTGCGAGTTACTCAGCTACTACGGTGTTGCAAGCTATATGAGGTAATACAGAAATATTCCATTCATTTCCAGGACCAGCTCGCTGGCCCTTTTCCAGCAGCACTGTAAACTTGTAAAACTGCTGGATCCGTTTCCCAAGGGTCTTTATTACCAAGACTTCTGACTTCTCAGCAACTGGAACAGCCTTGTAAACTATTCAGACCATGTAAGATGCTTAAAATAAGCTTACAATTAGTGTTCCCTAGGGTATTGTGCTGGGCTTCTTTTTCCCAAAGACTCTTTTCTGTCATATTTAGAACAGGAGAATTGGATGTGACTGTCTTGGGGCTTATCTCTGTTGACAGGAAAAGGGCACTTTTGAATGAAATTAAGGGCTACCGCTCCCTTCCTCAAGGCAGAAAACACTGCAATGAGTCTAAGTTATGCCTCAGGTCAGTTTGACAAATCCCAGCCTTTGAGATGACTTGGATCTGGTTCCAATGAAGCTTAGCATAAATATGTGTATAACTGAGTTTCAAACATAGTTCTGTATGTGAATTAAACTCTACAGAACACTATTAACTTGACTTTTGTCATATAAAATCCGGACCGGTGCGTGCCTCATGTCTCTCTCAACCGTTCTGCTTTGCTATCCCCGTCCCTCCGTTTCATTCAGGCAACTGGTTCCCAAGTGATGCAGTCTGCTGTTTGCTGATGTGCAGACCACACACCAGGTACAGCACCATTACATATGGGATACAGGATTGATTGGGTTTTGGTTTGCTTTTTTTTTTAAGAAGGGTCGTCCTTAGAGCGATTGTGGTTTTTCAGGATGAAACAATATTTAGACATATGTATAATAATAATACGTACATAACATAATGCTATACTGATAATTATTTTTTTTTAACCAAAAAGGGGAAAAAAAACCCCAACATTGGCCATGCATGCTTTTGGATGATAAAAGCTGTTCCCCTTCAGTTTCAGGCAAATAAAAATAAAATGGGAGCAGAGGAACCACTTTGTTCCCTGGCCCTGCCCCCGGGTGTATAAATAGCTGGCGTCCCTGCGCCCGGGGTGGCTGCTGGAGTGCCTCTCATTCCAGAGATCTTTGGCCACCCTCTTATCAAAACAGAAAGGCTGACTTCACTCCCTCTCTCTGTTGATTGATTTCATGTTGGAAACAGGTAACACGACAGCTTCCATTGTCCTTGAATTAGCCACCTACTTCCAGAGGTCAAGCAAACAGGCTGAAGGTCCAGAAACTCACTTCAGCTAATTACTGCCAAAATTCCTTCTCCATGAAATAAGCAGGGGCTGGAACGGTCCCGGGTGACAAATGTTCTCCAGAGAGATGGACAGAAACCATCCTGGGCGGGCTAACAAGGGGTATCAAGCTACAGGGCTGGGGAAGAGGCGAAATGCGAGACAAAGCCCAGTGCCAATTTTAAACTTAGAGCTGCAGAAAGTTTCTACTTGATTTTAGTAGTCTTTGAAGTCTCAGTCAAGCTGATGGTGGAGCTGAGCAGTAGCATTAGGACAAGGCTGTCTGATTTACTCCTGGTGCTCAGGAGTTTTACACTGGGCACCGCCATGGCCCTATATTTGTTGAAAATTTTCTGCCAGCATCAACATTTCCTACCAGCTTTCTGCTTTTGTATTTTTAGAAATAATATGAGTTTAGAGGCAATGGGTGGTGGCTAAAACTCTTCACTCTTCCCCCTTCCATTTTCTTTTTTTTTTTTGTTCCACCAGCTTTCTAGCCGTTTTTTTTACTTAGTCTGTAATATATGTTTCTATCACGTAGCACATACACCACAGCTACTGCTGTGCAACCTGGGTCACGCGGTTGACATGTACGCCGTGCCAAAGATGATTGATGCCACCCTCCTGTCACTGTCATGTTTTCCTTAAAATGAAAGCTTAGAGAATGAAGGGATTGTATTGCTGTGCTTTGGAGGGTTGTCCTCATTGGAATAGATGGAAAACGCAGGCCTGTGCCCGGCTAATACATTGCAGGCACTTCACGCTCCTCCAAAGTACTGTCAGCTCCTCTTTATCCCTGGATTGATTAATCTGACTACGCTTCCCACCTGTAGCTGCACAGATGCTGCGGACTGCACAAGGCAGCACGTAAAGCCAATTGCATTAGGTCCTGCTTCACTTATGGTTGTTCATGTATTATCCATCCTCTACAGGAACTGGCTTATGTGTTTTTCCATAGATGGATACAGAAAATAAGCTCTTAGAGAATAACCCAGATATCCATTAGGCCAGCACCTTGCTGATAGGAAGCATGGATGAGAGATATTTGCCTCTCAACAACAGCTTTTTCTTTCTTTTCCTTAATCTGTGTAAGAGAATTTTTTAACCTTGCTTTAACAAAACTAAAACAAGCCTAAAATACTGTTCTCCCCATCTATCTTTTGTTCCTTGTCGTGTTTTGAAACAAACTGCTGTTGACACTGCTGAGTTCTCTGCTTCTGCTGCCTTGCCAATATTGGCACGGTAATGTTTTATATCTAAGACATCATGAAACATCTCTATATTTTAATACTGGCTCTCTCTCTTTCCTCCTTCACTCAGACCTCTGAGCGGCCTTTGACTCCTGCTGGCTCTGGTCTGAACATCCTTACAGGCAGTTCTTGCAGCACTTCTGTGCTTTCCTCCCAGCACAGCTGCTTGGGCTCACCAAGGGCAGCTCGTGTCAGACTAACCTCACAGCTTTCTTCATCGCTGCAATTATAAACAAAAAGAATGTGTCAGATCCCATTTGTCTGGGCTTTAGGACAGCGTCTGATGTCCTGCTCCACTCCTTATGCTTCTGAAGGCCAACGTTTTCATGCAAGGTGAGCAGGAAGACCGCAGCAGGTAATGCTGCAACAAAAAGTACCAGGCGGAAAGGGAGTTAATGGAGTTTATGTATGTACATATATATAATTATATAAATATATGGTTATAAAATTAAAAGGTCTTGGAATCATTCCTGCTTAACGGTTTCATCAGTAAAGTAGGCACAAAGGCTACAAGTTTGCTGATGACCTTTGTGGATGACAAAAAGGTGGGAGGCACTATCAGGAGGGAGAAAGATCTGAAAAATGTTATGGGAAGAATAAAAATGCAATGAAGATAAATTCAGAAGCATAAATGACAAAAGCACACATATGGAGATTACTTATCAGTAAGCTGAAAAAGGAAGAAAAGTAGAAAAAAAAAAGAATCAAATGGTCAACTCTATTGTACCTCTGGAGCACCGATACAATTTTTTTTAGAGAAGAGGGAAATGTCATTCTGGGACATGTCAAATGAGATGTTTCCAGTGGAAACTCTAAATCCAGTACAGAAGACGACATCGGTAAGGTGTCCTCAGGACACCATATATGATTTTGATGTCTCATGTCCAAGGAAAATACAAGTCTGAACAGGTGTAAAGAAGGGCTACTGAGATCGCCAGGAGTGCCACAATCTTCCCTTACAAATGGAGGCAAGGCAAGTTCAACTTGTTCAGCCCAGGAAAATGAAGGTTGACAGGGGATATGGTTTCCATCTAAAAATATCCAGGAGTGAAACAGCGGGGAGGGTGAACTATTTAAATTTGTCTGTGACTAAACTTAGTCTGGAAATAAGATGCAGGTTGCTGGCCATTAAAACAAACAGAGGCAAGGACAGCCTTCTGATGGGAACAGCTGGGACCAGAAAAGTGCAAGCGCTTTTAAGATGCAAATTCGTTTGGGAAGAAACACTATAGCACCTCAGGAGGGAAAGGCTTGGGCTGGGTGACACTTCATGTTTGTGTGACTCCTGGATCCACCCAGGGAGTGCGTAGAGAGGTGACAATTCCTGACGGCCAGCTAGAGGTGCAGGATGCTCTTAGGTGCCTACGGTCCCTTCTGTCCCTTCTGCTCTTCTTGATTTACATACGGTGTTTCAGACAAAAATATTGGCACAGCGTCGTTTTCATTCTTCTGCTGGTGACACCCAGATCTATGTGGCAGCCAACCTTGCAAAGCCAACAAGGAACCAGAGTTTTCACAAACAGCAAGAGGGATATAAATAATTGTAACATAATTCACACATAAATGTGCCGCTGGTGTATGTAAACTTGGTCCAAATTCTTAAAATGTATAAATATGAGCTTCTCTGGTGGGATTTTTTTTCCTCCCCCTTCTCCTCTGTCAGTAAAGATTAGATGTATTTTATTTACTGTGGGAATAGTAAAGTAGCTGCTTTAATATTTTTTGTGGGCAGCAGCTAAAATAAGATCTCCTTGATGTGTTCTTAGGTTGGTTTCATTATTATTATTTTCTTTTTCCTAAAGAAATATAACTTCAGAGGTGGTTCCAAAGGCCAACAGTGGTTTCTCTGCACGCAGAGGTTTTTGTATGGATTTACCTAAATAATTACAAAATCCAGGTCAGTTAAGTCAATGCAACAGGAAAGCAATGTTGATTTTTTTTTTTTCTTTTGTGTTTGTAAATGTATTGTTAGTCCTGTTGATGTACTGGAATTTCAGTAGGTTGGACTACATTGGTTTTTTTTATCAGTTCCGTTACGTGAACTGGCTGAAGTGATTCGACTTGGTGAAGGTGACACAGGGTGGTGGTGGCCGAGCCCCAAAAGGCATCTACTGATTCCCTCTGCCCGAGCTGCAGAACTGACCTGTCTCGCAAAAAGGCTGTGTGAATTAACCGTGCCTGCGTGAATTCGTGGTGCCGGTAGGAATAATGCAGGGGATCTGCCTGCTCCCCTCCCGCCATGTCTGTCCTAATCCGTGTGCCAGGCTGCTCCCGGCCTGCCAGGCAAAGCGCTCTTCGTGCCACAGCTTGCACCCGCTCCCTCCCTCACTAAGGCAATATATCACATAAAAGAATACAGGCAAAGCTGCACCTCTTCTCCCATGACACTAATTAATATAAATAACTCCAAGGATCACTCTCAAAGTTTGGCTGTTTACCTGCCAAACCCTACTTAATTGGTGTTCGTGGTGTATGTCAAACGTAGCTCAAAGACATCACTCAGCAAGCCTTTCCCGTGCAGAGGATGGACTGTAATTAAGTCACACCAAGCCACAGATTTCTGCATTAACCATTCCCTGCCGTTAAGGAAAAGGAAATTTAAGCAGGCGGCGTGCTTCAAGAGGTAAGAGCGTGGATGATTGAAGGAGTTACTCCTGTAACATGCTTGGTTCTGTCAAGAATGGTAAATATGAAGTCTGAAATTTTTTATTTTTTATTCCCAGGCATCGCTGTGGTTGAAGCAGCAGAAAGGGCTATGTCAGCCTGGGGTAGGGTAATCCGGTAGTTCGGAGCTGCACAGGAATTTGGAAGAACTGGTTTCAATTCTTTATCTGACAGTTGATTCCTCCCATGTATAAATGTTTATTGCCTCTGGTCACCATCTGTAAAATGAGGCTAACGCTTCACAGCAGGGCTGAGGCTGAAGCTGTCCAGGCTGCAATGTATTGAGAAGTTTCAGGTTGGTTTCAGTCCTTAAAACGGGCCATGTTTAACATGATAAGTATGTAACCTGGAGTTCCTCAAAAGGCTTCTCCTGTTCCCTGAAATTAAAAGATTTAGTTGCTGTTTTATTGATTTGGACTCACAGGGAGGAAATGTTTAACCTATAGCACAGGCCGTGGCCCCCAGATAGGTGGTCCTTCTTTTACCTGAGAAGGAGAGAATAAGCCAGATTTGCCTAGTTTACAGCTTCTCAATGAATGACCAGGCTCCGGATGCATCTTCTCAGTCACTACAAAAGAGTCCAGTAATAACATACACTTATTTCCTTTGTTTACACAATTTACCAAGATTCTGGGGGACATTATAAATAAGGAGTATTTTATTAGTATATATTAGTTTTTCTTTAAGAAGCAAAGCACCAATAAGGAAAAATTAAAGAAGGCTTGATAAGGTAAAATAAAGAAGAAACTAGGATACAAAAAAAGACCATAAATCTATTTATAACATTAAGAGCTTTAATGGCTAGCTATCGAAAGTGGGAAGACCAATGCTGTTAACGTTTCCATCTGACAAAAGCCATGGGCTTAAAATCTGGCCTGATCACTGACACGGTGAGTGAACTGCAGGCAGAGAGGATGACAGCTACAGACGCAGTAATGCGAGAAAACGTGCTTGGTGGAAAAACAGGCTGAAGAAAAGTGAAAATGGTTGGCACAGCTGGAGAAAGAACCAGGGCTCTAAGAGGATAAAAAAAGAGGTGACAAGTAAGAGTAAACTTGACAATGGGGTTTTCTTGTCTGACAAAGTTGACCCAAAGTGAGTTGGAGGGATGTAGCTGCCCAGCTGGCCAGATCCTGACCCTCTGGCCAGCCACTCTGTGTCCCACCACTCTGCTGGCAGCTCTGCTGCAGGGCGGTCCTTAGGCTCACTGGAGTTACTGTGGTGGACAGGATGTATGAGAGAGGATGTAATTCAGCACTGGGTATCTTTCCAAACCAGGGACAGGAAAAACAAAAAAAAACAACTAAAACAAAACAAAAGCCACAAAACACCAAACAAACAGAAAAATAGAAGTGCTTCTGTGATACTACTTCAAGGCAGTTTGGGCTTCACCATGACTGGAGTGTAACAGCTTGCCCTCTGTAGCTGTCAAAAGCCAACTGCAGCCCCTGCTTCACAGAAACACTCAGAACGTGTCTAATTTATTTCATTATTTGGCCTGAGAAACTATCTCGGAACTGGAAACAAGCTGTGAGGCTATATACGATATTCACATTAAACTCTTGTTACTTTATGTTACTTTATGCTGAACTCCCAGCTATATGCTGAATGTAAATATTTTGCATTAGCTTTACCTCTGGAAGAAAAGCAAACCTGAAAGTAGCAGTGCAGCTAAAGCACAGCTGGTAGTTCAGTGCCTTAGCACACAGAAAGCTAATGTTAGATTAACTGCTGCTTAATTAAGAATCATTTTACTGTGCATTGTTAATCTGTTCATAATTTATGAGCTGCTTTTTTCCATTTACGAGTGCCTTTTTGTACTTCAGGACCGCAGGTGATATTCTCTGTCAGAGTTTTGCAGTGCCCATTATCTGGCACCTAAGGCATTTCATTAGCATTTAAACAAGACTTAAATGCCTGAGTAATTTTGAGATAGGCTGTATCTGCACAGCTGGCAGGCTACTGCATTTAATTAATTTCCAGACTTCTTCCTTCCTTGTTTAGAGGGAAAAATGCAAGCTCTGTCTAAAAATATGGTGGTGGTAGGAAGAACAGGCAGGCCACAGTTCTGGCTGCTGCTGAGGTTTCTTGCTCAACTTGCTATCTCTTATTTCACTATTCAGCTCTAATGAAAAGCTTTTTCTCAAAGAGGAGAATATTTGAAAAGTGACCAAGAATGGAGAGATCTCGCACTAGTGAGTTGCCTCTGATTTCTGTACCCTGTCTTGGGAGGCAAAGGAGAACAGATTGGTTTGTCACGAACTGATCACGCTGCAGAGAAGTGATGACGGATTTAAAAGTGGAGACTGCCAGCTTTGGGCTGGGAGCGGCACTGGTCTGGGCGCAATGGGTGAGTATGGTGCAGAGTGCATGAAGCCCTGCCAAGGGCGAGACCGACTGCAATGCCTACCAGCAGAAGCCTCCCTGCAAGTTCTCCTTTAGTCCTGGTGAATGAATGTAACCTGGTCTGGAGATACTGCATGCACAGGTAGCTTGGGCAAGCTACTCCTCCATCAAGAAAAATCGAAGGCTTTTAAAGAACTGAAGTGGAAAAAGATTTTATTTTTTTTTTTTTTTTTTTTACTAATGTGGCGAGCCAGTATTCCAGGCTAAGACCACAGGCTGTTTGCTCTGGTGAGCTGGGAGCAGATTGCTACCCAAGCAGTCAGCGCAGGGACACGCTGACCTTGGGGGTGTCACGTGAGTCACGTTGGGGAGTGGGGTCCTGGAGCTTTTTCTACTGTAATAAATAAAACAGCATGGGAGTGACCTAAGGCCCTTGTGACACAATGAAAAATCCCTGAGTCGGGGAATTTTTACCTCCATGAATTAAAATCATGTGAGAGAGTCTGTGTGTGTGATGGGGATTTTCAGTTTTGCCTGATTAGAGATACTTAATAGGAAAAGTGCAGAGTAAAGAAGAAAGATTTCTGAAAGAGTGGTTCAGCTATATTAGTGCGGGGTTTAGATGCTTTTATTTTTGAGATGCATTTGGCCTAGTCACAGCGGCTGACAAGACATGCAGCTCAGCGGGACAATGTTAAAATACCCCTATTAAAGTTCGCGTAACTAGTACTGGCAAAACTGGGCTGGCCAAGAAGGCCAACAGCATCCTGGCCTGTGTCAGGAATAGCATGGCCAGCAGGATTAGGGAAGTGATCGTCCACCTGTACTCAGCACTAGTGAGGTCCCACCTTGAATACTGTCACTTTTAGGACCCTCCCTACAAGAAAGACATTGAGGTGCTGGAGTGGGTCTAGAGAAAGCCAATGAAGCTGATAAAGGGTCTGAGAACAAGTCTTATGAGAAGCGGCTGAGGGAACCAGGGTTGTTTAGCCTGGAGAAAAGGAGGCTGAGGGGAGACCTTATCACTCTCTACAACTACCTGAAAGGAGGGTGTAGTGAGGCAGGTGTTGCTCTCTTCTCCCAAGTAACAAGCAATAGGATGAGAGGAAATGCCCTCAAATTGCACCAGGGGAGGTTTAGGATGGATATTAGGAAAAATTTCTTCACTGAAAGGGTTGTCAAACATTGGAACAGGCTGCCAAGGGAATTGGTTGAATCGCCATCACTGGAGGTATTTAAAAGACATGTAGATGTGGTGCTTAGGGACATGGTTTAGTGGTGGTTTTGCCAGTGTTAGTTAATGGTTGGACTCGATGATCTTAAAGGCCCCTTCCAACCCAGACGATTCTATGATTCTATGAATTTAAACTTTCTTCTGCACTCTTTCTCCGGAGGAAATCCATGCCTGAAGAGGGGATTGAAATCCCTTAAATTGTAGTGCTGATGGTACTATTAATGAGGGGCACATTTCTTTCACAGCCACTATTGTTTGTAATGACTTTTAATGCATGTGAAGTATGACAGTTATGAACCTCAAGCCTCACCTAGCTGTGCAGTGCAGCTAAAGCCGAAACTGAAGTGCTATGGCTTCATCTTCACCCTGTCCCTCCCTCCGGCCATGCCAGGCTCTGTGAAGCTCAGCAGGGCGATCTCCCAGCAGGTCTGCCCCGCTTCAGAGTCAGCAGCTTCATGGGTCATCAAACTGATAGTCTCCTGGTTAAATAATTGTTCTGCTCACAGGTAAGTGTATCGCATAAGATAAGCTGATCAAGCTTCACCTTAGAAGCAGGTTGATTTCTTGCACCCACTCCTCTGGCGAGGCTGTGCCAGAAACCTCCCGTTCCTCCTTACTGTTGAACCCCTACTAATTTCCAAGCTGAATTTATTCATGGCCACTTTGCAGCCATGTGTTCTTGTGCCAGCACTGTCTTTTAGCTTGAATAGCTCTTCTGCCTCACTGCTGCTCCCTGCTTTGATGTACTTCCAGGAGGCGAGCGTATCTCCCTGCCGCTCCTCATGCTACTCCGCGTTAAATTAACCAAACTCTCTCTTTTTGTAAGGGCTGCTGCAGGCTGTCCCTGCAGCCGTGGGAGCTGTACGTGAGGCCGTGTTGAAGATTGTACATCTGAGACAGTGGGGGGGCTGCCTGGGGGACACTTTGGGGGCCGGGCCCCGTTGCTCTCCCCCCCCCCCACCCCGGCTGGGCACAGCAGTCCCTTCCCTCAGGCGGGGAGGGAAAGGGGGGACAGCGGCATAGGGAGACCCGGCGGCACCCCCTTCCACCTTTCACAGGTGCACCTTGATTATTTCCCTGTAATGCAAAGCGGGGGGAAAAGCGTGCACTTCTCTGTTTAAAAAAGTAAAAGAATAGTAAACAGACAGCGAGTGGGAACAGTGTTTTT
>VWZL01006099.1:424311-493894 GCA_013396915.1 Stercorarius parasiticus | reverse complement strand
GCTGTGCCGTGCCGGGCCGTGCCGTGCCGTGCCGGGGGAGGAGCGGCGGCGGCGGCGGCAGGCGGAAGTGAGAACAAGACCGGGGGGACGGGGCTGCCGCCTCCCAGACGCGCTGCCGGTGTCCTCGCCACTCCGTACCGCACCGCTGGGGTGAGTGACTGGGGAGGGGAGGGGGAAGCAAGAAGTCAGCAGGTTGGCCAGGGATTTTAAAACCTCAAGGTGCTTATTTTAATTTATTTTTTCCTTTTTAATTTTTTTTTTTTTAAGCGGGGCGCGCGGTTTGTCCCGGGCCGGGGCTGCCGGCGGTGCCCCACTCTCCGGGCAGAGCCCAGCCCCGGGGGCAGTGCCCGTGGGGCGCCTCGTCCCGCGGCTGTGGGGCTCTTCGCCCTGGGTTGCCGGTGGGGCTGCCTGGGGCTCTGGGGTGCCACGGCCCCCAGGCTTTGTGGCACCCGTGGGGCTGCACGCCGGGCTGCCCGTGAGGCTCCTTGGATCTGTGGCTGTGGGGGTTGCCCGGGCACGGGGGTCCGGGGTGCCGCGGCCCCTAGGCTTCGTGGCACCCGTGGGGCCGCACGTCGGGCTGCCAGTGGGGCTCCTAGGGCTGTGGGGGTGCCTCGGACCGAGACCCAGCCCGCTGTGGGGCTGGGGGGCTACTCGTCCCGGGGCTCTTGGAGGGTTTCAGTGGGGGAGCGGGTGTGTGTGTGGTTACGGAGCACTGGCGCTGCCCCCTCGGGCACAGCCACCCCTTTGCCGGGGGGCCAGGAAGGTCTCACTGGCCACTCCCTCGTCCCCTGGGGACCAGGGCCCTGGTGACAGTGGTCGAAGGCGAGTGTTTCTGCCTGGGTTTTGAAATTCCCCCGTCCCAGAAGCAGATCCACCAAGCGTTTGATCGTCTAAGTGAAAGTTGCACAATTCCACCCGTAGCTGGTTTGCGCAACGTTCCCCACATGAAGCAGAGCTGCTGGGTTGCAATACTTTCTCTTAGGTGTTGCCCTAAGCATATTTTAAGAAATTTGTTAAACTAAACTTTGAAGGGATCTCCTTTGTCTATTATTCCTTGCCGGTGTACGTGTAAGCCTAGAGATGCAGACACGGCAGAATCGAGGGGGTGAGAAAGGAAAGATGAGTGATGCTGAGAGTGATGCATGGCATTTCAGCCTCTTCCCTCCCGTTTGTAGTTGCTACAAATGAAAAAGAACAGTCTCCTTTTCTAATATAACTCAATCTTTTCCTAGCTCTGTTATTGTAACTAGCTGTTACTCAGGGTTTGGTTTTTTTAATTAAAAAAAAAAGTGCTACACAAGTGCTTCAGCTTTAACTGATAGGTAAAGCCATCTGCCTGTGCCAATGAACTGCATATGTGCTGATTGCTTGATGTGGTCTGCTTTTCTGCAGTCTCTAATTTATAGTGACCTGTCACTGCGGCGGATTTCATTTAGAGGGAATGACGAGAATTTGTATTTTTGTACGGAAAGAAATCTGTGACTAATTAAAATCCTCTTTTTACAAGGAGTTCAGTGCACAGTGCAATTAAACGAGTCGTAGTTCCTGCTTTAGCAGTGAGTGAGTCCCCTAAGAGTCCTAGCTCAAACTTGGTAGAGGATTTTTACTACCTTCACCCCCACCCCCCCCCTTCAGCCACATGAGAGCTCAGCCTGTGCGTTGTTGAGACTTTTAAGGGTGGGTTGAGTCAGCGCCTGGGGTCAGAGCTGCCCCTTTGCTGGGTGCCAGCAGGCAGGGGCACGTCAGGAACTGCCCAGGTACACAGGCACTGCTTTTACCAGCTCCGAATTCTGCTTCCTAATATATATCTTGTTCTGCCCAATGCCAGCAGCCCCGTTCTGGTTACCTGAGTGCGTGCCAGTGTGACTAAAGTTTGCCATTTGATTTAGACACAGGTCTGAGCAGCGGATTTCTGTGTCTCTGGGAGGTGAACCCAGAAGCGTGATGGCTTTCTCCAGGAGTGACATTAAATGTCCTTCCCTGCACCCGCGGGGGCCGTGGGACAGCCCCACTCTGAAGGTCCGCAAGGCAGGGCTGCGTTTCCAAAAATCCACTGCCTCCGAAAAAANCCCACCCTTGCAGTGTATGAACAGGTAAAACCGGGCTTTGCAGAGCTCGGTGGGGTTTGCAGCCCGCTTGCTCCTGCTTGACTGAAGGTCCACCTTAAATTGCCCTGTCGCAGTATGGAATCTGGCTGTGCCCCGGTGTAGTCTTACACCCGCCCTCCCTGGTGCGCTCCTGCCTGCCTTCAACCATACAAAAATAGACGGGATCCACTACCTAAGATGTCATTGTAGCGTTACTTATCTGAGGTGAAACTGAAGCCCTTATCTTTGACGCTGAACGGCAATTAAGTGCTTCTGTTGCCTTTTAAAGGTAATTTGTTGCCCACGTTCGTGGGGAGGGAGATTCTCGGGTTTTGCTTTGCTTTTGCTGCCTCAGTGCTAAGTTGCAGCCGTGGGTATTTCGCTTTAGTTCACAGCTTTCGTTTGAGGGTTGGTTTTAATATCGGTTTTGTCTGTAGTATTGTTCTACCAATATGAAGCTATGCTATAAAAATAAAAAAGTCACAAGGATTTTATTTTCCTCTGATTGACTTCAAAGTTGCGATGTTTTGACATCGTTTTGAAGCTGTCAAGACATAATGTGTTTAGAAACAAACTTTGAGCTGATGACATGGCAGCATATGATACTCATTTTATTAGAAATGAATGTGCCAGTAGTGCTAATTTCTTCCATACTTGGATTTAAGGGATACTGTCAATTCATGCTTGTCTCAACATTGACTTTTTTGTTAAAGATGAGCTTTAGTGTTGAGTGGTGGGGATTTTTTTCCCCACACAGTATTTGGTTAGTAAGAAGTAGCTGCGAAAGCTCTCAGCACCAGAAGTTCTCAAAGTCCCAAATCTATGTTACCGGTTCTCTAGTTATGTTTCTTCTTAAGCTATGGAGGAAAACAGGTGAGGAATAAAAGCACAAGTAATGACAGACCCGGTGTGGGTTTTTTGGCTGTTTTCATACTATTCAGGGGAAGACAGATGAAGAAAGAAGGCTTTCAGAATGGTAGACAATGCCTTTTGTTTTTATCATCTTTAAATTAAAGCCCTAATCCTCTTCCGCAGGCATCAGTTCTTTGGATTTGATCCTTGAATACTAAACATCATGAGCAACTACAGCGTGTCTTTGGTGGGCCCAGCTCCTTGGGGTTTCAGACTTCAAGGGGGCAAGGATTTCAACATGCCTCTGGCTATCTCTCGGGTAAGTGCATTTGCCTCTTTGCCTGCATGTGGGTATCTGTTATGCTGTGGCTGACCGGCAGCCTTCAGTCATAACTATGCAAAGCCATTAATTACAGATGCTGGGGCTCCACTTGCCCTGTGGCATAGAGGATTGTTGGGGGCTGCACAAACTGGGAAAATAAATCTTCTTTATTGTCTGAAGGCTCCAACAAAATTGCCTTAGGAAGGACGTGTTCATTTGAAATAGTTGTTTTATCTACATTTATTTATGCAACAAACAAAAGAAACCGCCCTTGAATTCCCCTCCTTGCTCCCCCCCCAGAAAACGGAGATGCAGAGGTTGGAGGCTGGCAGGAAACAGGCAATTTTCTGTCCAGGGCTGAGCCCGTGCTGTTCAAATGGGAGGCAGTGGGGGGAAAATCACTCATGTTACCCTTGTTTATTCAGCAGTTCTTAGCAGCTTGAGGATCTTCTGGTGTCTGTTCTTGCAAATCCCACTATTTACAATAAAAAGGCACTTAAATGACAGTAGTTGTAAATAGCTGTTCATCAATATGTGCCTGAGTGAATGTGCCGCTTTCTCACCAGCATTTTTTAGACTATGTGCTCTGAACTGATATTCAAAGCATTTGAGGAACTAAATCAAAACAAATGTGATCTTTGTACCCAGGCGCTATGTAGGTAGTTTCCTACTTTAAACCATGTTTTCAGGGAGGACTTTTCTTTCAGTGTGGGCTGAGTTTCAAAGCTTTCCTCGGATGGCTGAAGCACTTAAATATAGAATATAGGGACAAACTTTGCAGTATTGAATTTATAGGATCATTGGAAATCACTGGGTGAAGAAACTGGCTTCTAATACCTCTGTACCACAGCACCTTCAAATTTAATTTGCGGAGTGGAAGCATTTGTGTACAAATGGCACCTTCGCTGTCAACAGCTCTCCTCCCCCTCTTGCATATTCATATAGTTGTAGTGACAAAGATGAATTATTTTTTACACCTGTTAGGACTGCAGAATTGATACTGCCCTGGGAGAGGGACCAGGTTTCTATTTGGGTTTATGCATCATAGCAATATTTTTAGCTAATCTCAACTAGCGATTCAAACTCTGACAGTTCATTTAGAATTGCCTTATCCTATTCACCTGTGGATTATGCTGGTGAAGTAAAAATACAGTTTGAGTCTGCAAAATTATTTTTATATGGCTAAAATGGACTGGAGAGCTGTAGAAATGCCTGTGTACAGTTGAATACAGCTGATATCTGAGCCAAAAAGAGGCTGAGAAGGAGTTTATTCCCAAACTCCGGGGATTTCCAAGCTAGACTGTAATTCAGTTTCTGGTTCAGTAGCTGATTACTCCTACACTAATGAGAAATTTGAACTGGGGATGCAAATAGTGCACTTCTGATTTGCTGGTACAAGTGCTCTCATGACAAGGTTTTGCAAAAGCATAGGCTCTTGCCCCTCATAGGGTACTTGTGTGTGGTGCTGATGAGCAATTAAATGCTGTAGGCAGTAAACCATAGTAAACAACTGGGTTTAGGAAAAGGTAGTACTTTCTTGTAGGAGCCTCTGCTGTCCTGGAGATCTAGAGTGCAGCCCCGCTGTAAGCAGGCTTCCCATCTAAAAGCTTCTAAAGAGGAAGCACACACTGAAATGAGCCTAGAGTACTACTTTATTGCAGGAATCAGATATGCTGTCACAGGGAGTAGCCTAGGGGAACTGGCCTAAATAGCTACATATAAAAGCCTTAGGTATGGGATTCCCTAATGACAAATGTCAGTGCCCACAAGAGCAGAACATAATGAAAGATGGGGACCGGAGTGGTTTTAGGACTTTAATTTGTGCATGGGAGGGGAAGCACAATATTCAATTCACCTATTACACCTTAGCACTGCTCCTCAGATGAACTGTTTCTTCTTATTTGTGGTTAAGAGTATGCAAATATTAGATGACTGACAGCTNTTTTTTTTTTTTTTGGATCAAAAAAGTGCTTAGTTCTGGTATGCCAATCCAGCTTTGGCTCAGTAGCTGGAAGAATTCAATGCTGGTTCTTGGTATGCTAGAACAGCATGTACCATTTACCCCCCCAGCCCTTCTTTTCCTGATGAGGCATAAATGCCTTCCTGTATCTGAAGACTGCTAATTAAATTATTTTAGCAAAACAGTAATGAGGCAGCAGAATTATGTTCTTTGGCAAGGAGGACGTTTTTGGTTTTCTTTTGTTTTTAATTTGTCCTCTAGAAGCTGAGGATGAATCTGGCTGTGCTGCTGAGGGCTAATTTCCTGCTTTAGTTTAAACTCCTCGAAATTAAGTTCAAATAAAGTACAGTTTATGAAGCACAGAAAAAATACTGCTTTCTAAAGCTGTTTATCTGAAAAGCTAATCTCTTTTTAGTAATGATTTGAACAAATTAAGATTTCATGTGGTTCCTTGGAGAAAGTTTTTATAAGTCATGTGGCTTTGTACAGAATGCAGTTTAAATGGGTGTGTTCCCTATTGCCTATGTGAGGTAAAACGAGCCTGTTTTGTGCTCTTCAGTTGAAGGTCTTAATGTCAGTTAAGGTGTAACAGGTTAACATTAATGCAGGGGTAGCAGTAACGTTTGGTTTCTCATAAGCTAGTATATTGTAGACTAGTTGCAACATCGTAACTAATAGCAGGGGTGTCAGTCACTTAATATAGCTCCCTTAGTGATTTAAAGTTGCTACATATACAGCTGTATGCATTTCATGGTAAGTAAGATATGTGATGTTGGGGATATAGCCTTAGAGCTAGTGGCATAAATCAGTACAACAACAATGCGTGCAGTCCTTGTTACGTATGCTTTTATCTGGCTGGACTTCAGAGGGGTGGCTTTTTGCAGTCCTCCTCCTTACCTTGCTAAGGCACCTGTCTGAGCCCTGCAGAGCCACTGCACAGGTCAGGAATTCCACACTGGGAAGCTGATGTGGGGTGGGAGCGGTGATGGGAGTGTGTGGGGGGGGTGTGGCTCTCGTGACAGAGGGGTGAGTGGGAAGGAAGCTGCTCTGAAAGGAAAACAGTTTGATCTTTACCCTTCAACCAGGAATAAAGGGTGGACTGAGGTGGTAGATCTACATCTTTTATTAACAGTCAAGTGTTAAAGTGCCTCGGGCCACCACATGTAACCGTACTTTCGGGCTTCCAGGTAGTTTATTCTGTAGTGGTACTTGTATAATAAGAGATTGGAAACTGTGACCAGTTGGCGTGCAGTGAAGAAGGCAAAATTACTGAAGGCGAGGTTTGCAAACTTAGATTATTTGGGATTGCTGTTCTTACTTTTTCATCATGGCATTTTACATAAAGAATCAACAGTTCTCCTTATTCCTTCAAGACTGATGTTGTGATGCAAAACTGAAAAAATGGAAAGCTAGAGCAGATAAGAACAAATTACTGAGAGGTTAATTACATTCTGGTAGCTATAAAGTTGCTATTTTAGGAAATGACTAAGATTCAGGCTTCCCTATGGAAGAAAAAGCTTGATGTCTATACATTTATCTGTAATATATGTAGTCACATGAAATGGCATTTGCCATAAAGTGATTGTCTTCATATGAATAAATTGATTGCTTCTGAATTAACGTAGACCACTGAAAAGGCAGCTACTTAACAGGTATCTCCTTTTCCACCTGGTAGATTTGTGTGGCGTTGTGCCAACACTCTTGAGTGTTGTCTACATACACCGCAAGAATTACAGCATGGGTCCTCCTTGTTTCTCAATTATTTCCAAACAAAATTTATTTCCAAGTTGCAGAATGTTCTGCTAAACACCAGCTGGGTCAAAAAAAACTATTGGACCAAAATAATTGCAGCTTATTTTGTTTTCAATCAGGATTGCCAATAATAAGGGACCTGCTATTGCTGATTTCCACATAGATCTGTGGTCTTAGATAAATCCTACTGACGCTAGGGGTATGTCCAGTTTGGGAATAACATTGGTCTACACTCAGTAGATCTTTGCGCAAGAGTTTGTTTTTTCTGCTGAATTAGAATAAAGAAATGCAGTTTTGAAGGTAATTATTATATTTACAGAATTTGGGGTTAATGATATCTACAACATGGTCTATGCTGTTTATATGCAACACAGTAGCTTTTAAAACAATATACACTTCTATAGAGTTTGAATTAGTGTTATATTTGCTTTACTCTTTTTGGAGTTGGTTACTTCCCAATGCTTAATTAACATAACCAGAATAAACTCAGTAAGCGTGACTGTAGCTTTAGAATTGTCAAAACTGCCGTCCTCTGCAGACTGGAATCAATAGTGTTTGGTATTGATGACATACTCATTATGTTCTGATGGCATGTGAGAGATTTAGGTATTTGTTCTAAATATATGCTTGAAATGTTTGTAGCCTATCAAAGATGTGGTGCAGTCTCTAAACAGTGCTTGTCTCTCTTCTATGGCACTAGTTACCACTAGAAACAAGGAAATACTGAAGTGAAACTATAGTTTGAACAGTAACGTAGTCTACATGCAATATATACTCTCCCACCTAATGCAAATACACAGGATGTTTTCTTGTGTTTAAAAGTTACTTTTTTGTTCAATTCTGGTGGCAACTCTAGCCATCTTCCTTCTGAAGACGTTTCACTATTTGTCTTTCTCCTCCTGTAAGAAGCAAATGGAAAACAGTCGTCTTGAAATCCTTGACCTGACTGACAGCTCTGTTTTTCTACTGCAACTTCTTTCAGTGTCACCCTCCCAGCTGCTCCTGGCTTCAGTGGTCGCTTTGTCTCTTCAAAAAAAACCCCCAAAACAGAACAAACAAACAAACAAAAAATCCTTAGAAACAGACCCTTCTTTTTGTAGTTTTTCAGTTTCCATTATTTCATCTGTTTCAGGTCTGTTTTTCTGCGTTATTGCTGCAAGGTTGTAGTTGATGGAAGGCTGATGATAATAGATCTGTCAGCAAGCAGTACAGCTAGGGAGTAGGTGGGAGAGCAGCCCACCTTGGGATGAAGTAGGGAAAGTATGTGCAGCAACATCAGCTGCTCAACGTTTACCCCACGAGAGTATAATGACATTCCTCATGCTGATATGGGGAGGTCACTATCAGAGGAGTTGTCTCCTCTGTTCTCCTGCTTTCCTTCCTGCCTACCCAGGTACATACATGGCTCCCCAGCAAGTTGTCCATGTGGTCAGAGCATGTACGATTGGTTTTGCACAGTGTTTGCTTATTCAGGGGTTTGGCCTTTGGCTGCCTTAATATTTGGAAGCAAGCTATCTTAAAGTCATTAACATCTGTGAAAATAATGTTAATGGGAAGAGAATAAAGGAAAATGATGCTTTGAATGGACCTAGAGCACGTCAGCTTTGATTGACTAAAGCCTGGCTGAGCTTCTTGCCCTTGTGTTTGTGTGAATTATTTTATTAAGCCATAAGTGTCATTGCCAGTAAAATCAATTTTTGTGTAAGTATGAAATAAGCTATTGCAGTGGAGGGCTGGGGAAATGGTCTTTCAAGCAGGCATGTGAAACGGGAGAGAAACACTAGCACAACTGCTGGCCTGGCCAGTGATAATTGTGTTGGTAACTTTATGCTTCGTCCTGGAAGCTACTGGGAGCTACTAACTAAGCCCGAACTGGCAGCTGCTGGCATTGCTGTGCTGGTTTGACTTGCTACCGAGTTGTGGTGGTTTGCACAAAATACAGCTGAGGATGTCCTCCACCACTGCAACTTCCTGGCCCAGGGTCAGACACATCAGCGGAGGTCACAGCACTTACCTGCTGGTCCTGCTCCTATGGCAATAAATGCTGCACTTTACTGGAGGTATCAGTGCTTATGAAATGGATGGGATTAGCCGAGACATAAAGCAAGAAGTGTTACTCTGTTCTGTTTAATTCTGTTTACAAGATGTGGTTTACTGAAAAAAATACTGAGAATGACAAATGAGCTACGGATGCCAAAGTCTGTATCCTCTCCGCACTGAGGCCTGAAAGAGCAGCGTTTTTTTTCTTTGGGAACCGAGTGGAATATGGACAATTAAAAGCTCCCAGCTGCACAAGTGGTTTAACATGAGCAAGTTTTCTGAAAGTCTGAAGAGTGCTCGTAAGTGCTTCAGAGTTTGCATAGTTGCCTGCAAGCAACATCCTCCTTTATAGGGCTCCTCCGTTTAACTTGAAGAAGGAAAGAGAGGTCAGTTGGTACAAACATAAGTTCCCCATTGCCTCTTTTCCCACCACTGTTTAACCTCTTTGTGCTGAAAATTGGGAAAAGGGCCATGTTTCCCCATACCATTTGTTTTCCTTCCCTTGTCTCTTCTGCTGTGCAGTTTGAAGCAAGACAGACCATCACTGGAGTGGGGTTGGGAAGAAGGGAGGGCATGGGGGAGAAGAGGTGGAAGAAAAGTGCCTGCATCTCGTCTGCTCATGACCTTATTTGTCAGAAAAACTCCTCAGACCAAGTAGGAAGCTAAGTTATTTTAAAATAGTTCCTCTACTGATGTCATTCCCCCAAAAGTGAGCCTGGCTGTACTGGGGGAAAAAGGAACCAATGAGCTTGTAGCTGAGGGATGTCTGATGTGATGCGTGAACATATTCTTTTTACATTAAAAAAATGCTGGTAACTCTTTTTCCCCTTATAAGTGACAGTTTAGTTACAGTATGATGAGTACAAGCTGAATATTTCATGATGGAAAAACTAAAGTGTTTGTTTGCAGTGTCCGCTTCTCAAAGACAGATGTAGTGAAAAAACAAACTCTGACTAGATGTTCAGAGCAGATGCAAAATTGGCAGTCCTTCCGGAGGCCAAAAAGTAGGACAATTTATTGAATAGTAACTGCAAAAAAATTAGGCATGTTTTCTTTGCAAGTATCTGGCCCTGGAGGCCTGACAACTCCTGTCAACTTCCCCACCGTTTGGAGATGCTATTTTTAGTGTAACTGTTTTTCTCATTATTCATTGGCCGATGGCTATCAGAAGGCATTGTGAGAAGAGACATGGTGTTGAAAGGTTTGTTTGTTTGGCTTTGGGATGGAGCCAGGAGATAACATTGTTGGCTTTTCTTCATTTGTTTTGACTTTTTAAGAATAGATTTCATATGTTATCAATATAAGGGAAAGTGTGAGACAAAACTGTCTCTCGTGTTCCTAAAGCAGTGGAAATGTGTGAAAGGTGATGATATTCCTCTTGCCAATGCTCGGAAAAAAAAAAAAAGTGAGGCTGAAGTTTGTTTGAACAAATATGAGAAATATAAGTACGCTTTCTTCCATAAGTCGCTGTTACAAGCGTAGAGACAGAAGGAAAGGAGACCACTGCTAAGGCTGGTATTACATGAGTCTTTGACTCAAGTCTTCAGGGCAGTAGAAGTAGGGAAAAAATGACAACAGTATCTGTTCAGGTTCACTTTCCGTAAGAGGTCTTCAAGCTGAGTTTCTGGAGAGAGGTACTATCTTCTCTTTAGATGAGTTGGTGTGGGTGGAAGAAAAAGGCTATGAACTTTGGGCACAGAATCCTTTGAGGTGCAAGTAGCTTCTGTTACCATATTGACTTGCTCCTATTAAGGAGTTTGTAGTGTCCTGCTGCTCTGGTGTGCGATGATGAAGACAGAGCTGATGAGTAAGAGTTTGAGTGTCAGTAATGGCACTAGCCTGTTTTAAATGCAGGCAAGCTACTGCTGTCTGTATGTCAGTAGGTGATTGTGGGCTATACTTGTCTAGATTAGGACTATGATGGTCTTCTCAGACAAGTTTGCTGATAAATCAGGTTTATATAGTTAGGTTTGCTTCCAGGAACTGTTCTGGAAAGGGTTTCCTTCAGGAGCACGGTCATGCTGGTAATGCTGTGCTGTGGGAATCCGGCCTCATCTTCTTAAGAGGGGGGGGAAAAAGGTAGGCAATAGGAGCTTATGCTGTGTTTGTACTGAAGAGCAGCCTCTCTAATGACTTGCTTAAAACTAGGCACATGTGGAAATGAAGTTCAAAGAAAAGGAGGAAGATGCAACAGAGGAAGAGAGAGAAAGTGCGGATGCTGTTAGCTTCGGTACAGCTGTGAGGAGGAGCAGGTGCTACTCTGTGACTGGCTGCTACTCACGCCCAGCTGGCTGTATATGCCTGTGGCCACACTTCTGCAGACAGACTTAAGGTTTCAAGTTGGGGAATGAAGGCCACCCTTACTGGACAGCCTGTAAAAAGTCTGATGTAAATGACTTGCGTAACATTGCACAGTGGTATTCCCACCATCTTGTTGCATTTCTCTGCTTCATTCATCACTCACCTTTTGACACACAGTTAATGGGATGGTGTCCCACACATGGTAGCTCTTTTGTCAGTTCAAGACACCAGTGCAGTTCCCAGCATACAGTCTCTTGTGTACTCTGACCCAAGGAGAGAGGTAGTAGGGGGACAAAACAGCACATTGTAAATTGAAGTCTGTATTGTGATGCACACCCTCAGAGCAGATCAATAAGCACTGCCCTAATGGAATATGCTCAGTAGTTTTGGTGTAAAGCATGGTTAGCAGGCACAGACCATTAAGAGACTTCTGCTATCAGTCCCTTATTTTTACTTAACAGGGAAAACAGTAGTCTTCAGTGTTCTACAGTCCAGAAAACTTGGAGTAAAATTAATAATTCTGTGACACTTGTGTGACTGTTCTGCCTATATGCTATCAAGCTTCAAGATGTACCAAGTGTTGAGTCCCCACTCAAAACAGGAATCTCTTTCCTTAAGAGATTGGTGTTTTTTTCTTGTAATGTAGGCCAGAAAATTTGAACTGGAATAGTCCATAATATTTTTTTTTATGCATTATTATAGTTTCTATCTCATTCCAAGTTAGTCTTGCATTAGAAACTTCAGCTTAAACAGTTAAACTTAGTAAAAGTACCAGCAAGAGAAAATTGCATCTGATAGGTGAAAGCATTTGCAAGTATGAACTCTTGCAATTGCTGTCAGCTGTGCCTGTAACAAAGCCCTGAAGTAAAATGTAATGCCTTGTGTGAAGTCCCATAGGCTAAAAAGTGGATCTTGCCAGGTCTTTAGTAGTCCTGTTGGAAAGGTCAAATGGTTTGCATGTTAACTGGATATGAAAGAAGTTTGGCTTACCCTGGACTATATTAAGGGATGACTTAATGTGGTATCTAGTTCTTTCTCTAACAAGTGATTGACCAATGTGAAGTACTTACCATTGGAAGATATCAGAAACACTTATTTTGTGTTAATTATTTCATAGTTCTTTTGAAGGCTTGAATAGTGATTTAGATGCTAAAAGGATTAACGTAGAGTGTATCAATTTCAGGAGGCTAAAACTCCCTGTTTGTTAAGCTTTTGTGTTTATGAATATAATTGGATCATCTTTAGATATTCTTACAAAATTTATTAAACCTGTGGAGAAAATAATCAAAGTGTCTCCATTAAGTGTGATGTTGTATTGGCAGTAACAGCATTTGAGATTTTTTGAAAAGAAATTCTGTAGAGCAAAGGCAAAATGCTATAAATGTGAAAATTGCAGACATAAATAAAAATGTATTTTTGTTATTAAAAAAATTGTATCACCTTGGTCGAAACTCTAGCTATAGAATATTTTTGTTCAGAACCCTTAAAAAAAAAAAAGGCAGCTTTGCTGTGAAAAAGTTCCCTCTGCCAGACAGAGCAGCTTAATCTCGAAGTTTATGGTACATCTGCTATTAAAGCTTTTTCTTTCTACTGTACATCTTATACGTGACAAGCCAGGCATAGTTCTGAGTTGAATGCAGCTAGTAAATGAAACTTTTGTTTCTTTCCCGTGAAGTAAGAGGCCAAAATTGTTGGGGTTTTTTTGGAGTGAGGGTGAGGCTTCCTTGCCAGTGATTTCTACCTCTTCTCTTTGTGGTTCTAGACTTACCTTGGCATTGTGAAAGACATGGAGAGCTACACTAATGGGATTGCTTGTCTCCAACTTGCTCATGTATCTAAGCAATTCCTTTTATGCTGTTCTATTTTTCTTTACCTAATGCCTTTAAAAGGATGAAGGGAAAAAAAAAAAAAGAAAAGCAAGCAAAAAACCCAATGGAGATGTACAAACCAGAGAGCTTGGGCACAAACCAGAAGTTGGGTTGGGCTTGCTTTTATTAGACTGATGGGGAAATGGAAGGCTTATAAAGCTTTAAACAACAAAGACATCTTGGGTAGAGTAAATTTTCTTCGTTTCCTGTCAGCTTTCTGCAGCTCTTCATCAAATCACAGTGTTTTGAGTCCAGACGAAATAAGAGTGTTCTCTGCCTGCTGTCTAACGTGGCTTGTTAGCAATTATTCAGGAACGGAAAGGAATACCCCAAAAGATGTATTCTGACAAACAGTATACTCAACCCTCAGGGGACAGTGTATTAGTTCTTTGTGAGGGACTGATTGTCTGGATTCATGGCTTGATCAAATGTAATGTAGATAGTGGTCACGGGACACAATCGATCTCACAAAGGAAGCAGTAGTGGTTGGAGAGCAGGCAGCATTGCATCCTATCTGGCAGCCTGAGTTCCTGTGCTCTTTAAATCTTTTCTTAATGCGTAGAGCTGTGAGGGGGCAGGGGAAAACCCAAAACACTGGCAGTTCACTAAAATGGGAGTAAGTTCAAGTAGTAGCCTAACACTTTTCTTGTATGTGAACTGGCCCCCAGCTCTCTGTCAGTGGCCAAAGAAGGTTGGCAGAAAAAAAATGGTGGTTGCATCTCCATGTTGGAGCCCAAAGCCAGCTCAACAGATGAAACTCTTTCTCCATCAGTGCTTTAAGCAGGGATCGTAGGTGGGACTGGTGCAGCAGAGGCTCACTCAATCCAGCAGACTTGGCTGCAGGAGCTGGGACTGCTGGTGCAAAGGTCGGTGCAGGTACCTGGGGACTGTACAGTCTAGAATTGCTGAAGCCAGACTTGCTAGGACATGTCTGTCTGTATACTAAGCTGTGAAAACTGCCACTGAATGCTTATTAAATTACAGCTTTTGTCAGCTATGGATACAGTCTATTCTCTCCACTTTCCAGCTGTCGTGTTTTGGCAACTGGCTATAAGCAAAAGCCATTGTAGCAGGGGCTTACATGAATCTCCTTTGAGAGCAGATTCAATTTGTAAATTAAATTATTTTGCTGTTGTGCAGATTGAATGTAATCCTGTAAATGCTAAGAACCCAAGCCTTGATGCTGCAAAAACACTTGAGCAAAAGCGTAATTTTAGGCATATTAAGTTGTCTCCATAAGATGATTTTTGCTTAAGCCTCAGCCTATGTTGATGTGCATTGCTGCTCAGCACCCAGCAGTGCTGGGTCGTCAGACTGCTGTTAGCAGAAGGAAAGAAACATTGGCTTGCTTGGAGGAGACAAGTGACCTTTCCCAGCCAACTTTCTACTTTCTTTCAGAGGCATTAGCCAGTGATTGTTAGCCATAAGAAAACTGGCTAGCCCAGGTATTTGCATGACATCCTGAGAGCTAGGTTAGAAACAGATCTTTGACCAGCCAGTCGGTCTCTATCACTAAAACTATAGGGCTAAATCAAGTGGTTTAGTAGCATTTGGGGCTGAGAAGTCTTTGTGTATTAGGTATGTGTGGTGTTTCACTATCCCTTGCTCTGGAAATGCTGTAGAGATGCTCTGTCCCCTTATCTCTCTTCACAGCATGCAATTATTGCACTCTTTAAGCTACAGATTAGTACCTCAGAGCAGGTCCTGTTTTGAGTAGTTGTGTAAAACTGTCTCTTCTGAATTATTGACTAAAATAACCAAGCTTATGAACAAAATATAGATAAGTAGGTTTTTGACTGAAAGAATAAATTTTGTGTATATGTCTAGAAATGCAATTCATTTTCAATGTGAAAACCTAAAGATGGTTTCCTTGAGGTGTGCACTTAAATCTCGGAGACTTGAATTCTTGCGATATCTCTCTGGATGAAAGTATCACCATCTCGCTTATGTCAGAGGGAACGTGATGCTGTCTGGCCAGTCGAGTAGCTCCTCTGTGACAGTATTTTCTTCCATTGACACATCTACACTTGAACTTTAAAACACAGAAACTGCGCATTGTTAAAACTTCAAATTACATTAATTTGTTTTGATACCTGACCTGACGAAAACTGCTGCTGCTGCAGTTGACAGCCTAGATCAGTTTATAACTCTGCCCTGGATGGTGTGGGATTAAATAACTGGAAATTGCTCACAGGAAACCCTGCAGCAGTCAAAGTGAGGATTTAGGGCAAACCAGTCAGTGTTGAAGCTTTACTTTGCAACCTCCTGCTGTTGGAGAAGGCTAAACTGCTGGTGTGTTTTCCCCCTGCTTCCTCCTTGCAAATGTAAGGCACGCTTTTGGCAGGCTGATGGAGACAGATGGATATACATGATTACATGATATACATGATGGAGACAAATGGGTATACATGATATACATGATGGGTACATGATTTTTTGGATGCTGTAGCCATTGATGTCAACTGGTTCCTGACCTCATCAACAAGATAGCTTGCCTTGAGTGCTTCTGGTAACTCCGAATGCCTCCTCTGTCACTGGCTCGCTATGTGCGCAACTCTGTACTTGGTTTCATTGCATATCCTAATCTATGCCTGTTCGATTAGCTCAGTAGTTACCCCGTTGCTGCTCTCTGACTTCTATGTCTCTCTTTAGCAAAGAATGTATCCCCAGGGTACCAAACAAGCTTTGGTAGAGATTCTCCTGCCATGCTTTGCCCTGATGATGAATACGTAGTACAAGTCAGCCTTTAACCTACAGCGTGGACTCTTTCCCTTGAAAGAAACTCCTGTATGACTTGGGTTTGGGGCTGAATATGGGGGAGAGGTGAGACCTGACAAGAGGGGATCCCTCATAAAGAAAGGTATTATCCAGCATAAGAGGGTAAAGATGGGCTTTGTGGAATGCGTAATTGCTGCGCTTTAGGGGAAGCGTACACTTGAGAGGAGTGACATGCAAATAGTTTAGACTTAGGTGCAATGGCATTTACGTAATATTAGTATCAATTCTGGGAAAGGTAATGGATAACAATGGGCATTATGAGTTAGGAAATACCTCACTTCGGCATTTAAGATTGCTAACCACTCAAATTGAATCAGGGCTGGTTTTCTAGTGCCATTTTTTGAGTTTCTGCCAAATAGGTTTGAGTCTTTCAATTTGTCACCCGTTTTTCTTTTAGCATGAAGAGAAAGGTAGTTTTGCAAGAACACAATTTGTACTGCTTTCAATTTTTTTCCCCCCTTACTTTCCTTAGCCTGAGGACATCTGTCTTACTGCTGAAATAAGTCTACCAGGTGTTTTTGCTGTTAGTTTTC
Organism: Stercorarius parasiticus; assembly: GCA_013396915.1. Taxonomy (NCBI): domain Eukaryota; kingdom Metazoa; phylum Chordata; class Aves; order Charadriiformes; family Stercorariidae; genus Stercorarius; species Stercorarius parasiticus. Next base: position 477,401 of record VWZL01006099.1, on the reverse strand, counting down.
ATTTAAAAGAAATGCTCTTCAGAAGCCATTATTATTTGTGGCATTAACAGGGTTTAGGGTTCATAAAAGTGTATGATGGGATAGGAATGAAGGGAATAATAAAAGCTAGGTGTCAAAAAAACCCCACCTCAAAATCAAACCCAAACTACAAAACCGCACAAAACTATTAACATCAAATAGATAGGATACTTGTCAGAAAACTCCAAATGACAAACGATGAAAGCTTTGGGCTCTGTTTACCAGATAGTATAAGTATTTATAGGGATATCTTGCCTCTGTTTTGAATTGCATAAGTACTGCATTTTAAGTCTGTAACAATCCTTTTCCTTCCAGTATTTCCTTACCATGCTAGTCCTTGCCAGACTGTGGTATGTCCTGGCTTTGCTGTGCCCAGCACTGCGTTTCTGTTCAATCAGAAAAGCAAGGCTGTATGGCAGCTTTTGCTTTATTTTGGTACGGTTGCAGGAAATGCTTTAGCATCAAGAAACAAGCTGCTCTTTTATGCAGCAGAGAGCACTTGGGTACCACTGGATTCCTGAACAAGCGGAGATGCCATCAGCAGCACGCACGCGCTTTGGGTTGCCAGCCCCAAAATCACTGCTGGCTTCTTCAGGGAAAATTTTGTAACTGGTGTTACGTCGGGGGTGGTGAGATGGATCTAGAGGTGGCTTCTGGCTTTCAGTCTCCTGGCAGATGTCTGACCACCCTGGGCATGTAGGCTTGACTACGTGTTTCAGTTTCTGGCCACCCCATGCGTGGGACTATCTTTCAGAGCCTGACACAAAATCCCAGCTTCATGGCAATGGTAGCAGCTCTCCTCCCTCAGCCACTTCAGGCCGTTCTGATTCAGGAGAACATGGAGGCTGTTACAATGCCATAGGGCTACACTGCTTTGTAAAGGAGGTAGCAACTTCCTCGGGTTGATCTCTGTTGAGCGATAAATGCAGTCTAAAAGTGAAGTAGTGGTTAAAAATCACCCATAAGATACCACTTTGGCCATCACACTGGGAGAAAGAGTAAAGGTTGAGTTGTTGTTGAAAGGCTTGAACTAAAATGAAGCTAAAATCTAAGTCATGAAAGGGGCCACAGTGCAGTACAACAGAGCTGAGTTTGTTTTGCCAGTCATCCCATAAGAAGGAGGAAGTACTTTGGGATCCTCACCAGTAACCCCAACTGGATGTTACTTAGGACAACCCGTAGCTGTCTTTGACCTCTTTTGCTGTCTTTCTGCATGCTGGAGTGATATTCCTAAAGTAGCCTTTCCAAGGGGTGTCCATGGGAAGATTGCTCTAGTCAAGTTTATGGAGGAACCCAGAGTTACTCTTGCTGGTGCCATTCTTGAGTTTCCCAGTGACTGCGAACTTTTGGGAGGGGAGCGGTGGGGGGTTGCTGTTAAGCTCCCAGTCCTTTGCATTGATGCGCTTGTATCAAAAACTGGATTAAATTTAAATCATTGAAATATCCCCTCAGTGTTGCACTGAAGATTCAAGAAAAGTAAGTTGAAAAGCCCAGCGAAACCTCTGAGCGTATCTTGGCATTAAAATCGTGAGATTAAAAAACACTCCTTATTTCTGGGGCCTGACTCATGGTTTTTGAATGCATGAGGGTGGCAGCGCTAGCTCCTATGCTTAAGTATCATTATAAATATTTCAGGACTTTAGGGCACAGAGCTGTGCCAAATATTTTTCTCGTGTTTGGGGTTTTTTCCTAATTCCCGAAACAAATTTTTGCAGATCTCTTATAACCTGGGTTGCATGTGTAATTAAGCAGACAACATGTTAAATCTCTGTGTTTCTGAAAACGGTACATCAAATCCAAGTATTTAAATTGATTACAAAGCGACCACAGTGTTGCTGACTGTCTAAAAGCTGTTTTATTGGGACATAGTGTGTGCAGTTTCATGTATATGTGGTAGAGGAAAGTGAATTGCAGAGCAGCTGGCTTGCTAGAGACCTTCCAAAATAAACAGTACGTGTAGTAGAATTTGACCCTGTTAGGAAAATAAGTAGGGCAAAGTGGCTGGTTATTAGCGGTGGCCCCAGCTTCTGGTGGCACCATAGGCAAAGCAAAAGGAAGGACATGGCGGGGTGGGGGGGAAATCAAGTGGGATTTGAATAATTCTTCCTGCCTGCCAGGAAGCCCTCAGTGCCCTGAAACTTGTTCAGCCAAGTCGTAAATGAATTCTCCTCTGGCAGATTGCGCTCCGGGGGAAGTATTTTTCTATTGGTTTTCACAAGGCATTGCAAGTTGCCGCGGGCCCAGAGTGTTAAAGGGCATGGGGGTGCAGGCTTTCAACGGAGGTGTGTGGGAATGTCTTGCTCAGGACATAATTGGACACTGTGGGGTCACCTCTGGTGGTGTGGGGAGAAGCGGGTGGCTGGGAGCATCGGCCTCGTGAATTTCTCAGACGTGACTTGCCAGAAATGCTGAACAAGGTCCCTCCATGCTTTAAAATGAGAACTGAACTGCTAATTTTCTTTCTTCAATTACCAAATGTGCAGGGCTGAACAAGTTGCCCCAGTGCCCTGTTCTGTGCAGTGGTGAAAGAATGAGGTTGAGCGCTGTGGATGGGAAGCGGTGGGTGGCGGGTCTCCTCTGCCTGCAGTATATCCAGAGGGAAAAAGATGGCGGATGAATACCTACCCTTATTTCTGTGTTTTGTCCATTATGAATGTGCTAAATCCAAACTGCTATGCTGTGTGGAGTAAGCCCTTTACCGATTGAAGCTTTTGGCTTCCTTTATACTTCAAGAATTCCTGGACCAGCTTCACTGGTTTCTTCTGATCTGGGGGAGACAGGTCTTCAGCCAGTGAAAAGTGTGTGTTACTCCAGAAAGCTTCTTTGCTTGTTGCGTTTGCTGCTGTTTTAAAAAATATGTGTCGCGTGGGGAAATCCTTGGGAGTAGGGGATGGAGCATGCTAGGCAAGATCCCGAAGAAATGTCAGAATAAGTAGATATGTGGATAATAGTAATCTGAACCTCTCGAAGATGTGTAGGAAATATGTTTCTTGCTTTAGAAATTTGTAATACTTTTAAAAGACACTAAAACATAAAGATGCTGGAAGAAGGTATGGAAAAGGTCTATATCACGTTGCATAAATATCTGGGATGGGCCCAGTCACTGTAAATTCTGCAGGATTGTAATATAGCTAAGCTCATGATTTCTCTTTCTGCAGAGGAGAAAGAATGAAGTTTACAATATGTACGTTATGTCTCCATATGCTGCTCTTTAAAATGAGGTAACTGAGAGCAGAACCTAACAAATGCGTAAGCACAGTACTGCATAGTTATCACTGGGACATAATTTCAGTTGGCCATCTGCATGTCTAATGCACTTATTTTGAAAACTGAATTTCATTGTAGGAATGAGATTTATATCATAAGTTAAATTAGCTTTTGGATTTTTAAGTAACACATTATGGAAAAAATAAATATGGAATTAATACACTCCCCTTAAGTGAAACTCAACCTTAATGTCTTTTCCTTTCTTCATTTGGTTTGCTCTCTATATACAGGAATAGGACAGCTGGCATAACGCCTCCTTTTTGAATTGTGCCGTTTAGCATTTCTGGCAGCTGGATATGTGTGGAAAGCTGTATAGTGACAAATCTGTTTCTCATACCTTTTGTAGTCTGTTTTTCATCAGATAGAAAAATGTTAATACCCCCGAACTTTTCCTCCTTTGGCTCACCCGGACAGTGATTTACTCGAGCATTTCCTGTATGTTGTCTGTGGGTACGGTGCTCGTGCTTTCCACCTCTGCGGCGTTTCCATCTCTCGGGGCATTTCCTAGGACATCCCTGACTTCTATGCTATGGCTAATTGGGACGGTGCAAACTCATGGAAGGGAATTTATCCTGAACCCGAAACAAAACCTGAAGTAAAACTTGGAAAAATGCTTCAGTTTGTGTATTTGTTGCAATGCTATTGATGTTTCCTGTATATCTTATCAGACTTCCATAAATCTCCTGGTCAAACAGAAGTCTGCTTACAAAGAGTTACTGCTTAGGAAAGAAAAGCTTAGAAAATCCTGTTTTTTCCACGTGTTAAAATGTATTTTGATGCTAGTAAATGAATATTTTCATAAGTGATGAATAGAACCTTTGTTTTCAAGAGAATGTTCCTCGCTTTTATTAATGTGCTTTGGCTTCAGAAACCTACAGACAAATGGAGAATACGGCATAGAGCTGATTTGGCTGTCGAGTGAATATTTTGTGTTTTTTCAGGCTGCATGAGAAATTTTGTGTTGTTTGTGGGCAAATACCTGATTCTAGTCAATTCTGCCCATCATGGTTTAATATCTAAGCAGGTGCTGAATTTTTGGCTCTCGGACGTGCAGATATTGGGATCCATACACAGTCTGGAGTAGTTGCCTACTGTAAGCAATCACCATAATTATTTTACCTTCTATTCCTTTTCTTCTCTGCTTGGGCACTTAATACTAACTCTGCAAGCATAAATACTTCAGCTCGACAGATCACAGTTACAGCTTTCTCAATGTGCTAATATGCAGGCTTGCTGCAATACAGAGGGTTTTTTTGGAGACGGAGCAGCGAGAAGCAGTGAAATGCTGCTTGGAGGTCCCACCTTCAGCTCATGAATGGACACTGTATTGATGACAGTGCCTGGAGGAAAAGTATGCAAACCTCTTCTGACAGAAGACAGAGAGTCTTGTCTAAAAGTTTTACTTGGCTAACCTACTTTAACTGTTTATTTATTAAAAACATGCAGCATTGAGCCTGGAACTTCCAACATTTTGCTGTTTTTAACTCAGATTTTCTCTACTAAAGCCACGTTTTTCCTTACTCTCCTTTTTCTCTTCTTGCTTGAAAAGCTGCTCTTTTTTTCTTCCCCAGCCCCCGCCCTATAGCAAAGCTGAAATGAGAAGGTAGTTTTATCCTTGCAAATATGCCTTGACCTTCCATTTCACTGCTGGTTTTGAATGCTGCCGAAACTGTAATTTGTTGTTGTTCTTGTCTCCTCCCCTCCAGTTCTTCTAAGACTTGGAGTTCCCCTCAGACCTCAAGTATTTTCACATTGAGTAAAAAAGAAAATCTTAGATTATTTGAGCCAGGCTAAAAAAAAATTTAAAAATATGCAAGGACAAAAATGCAAACGTCCACTCCCTTGGGGGGAGGATGAAGTGTTGTCTTTCAACAGGCTCTTCCTCCTTAGCAGTTCACTGAAAAATTTACTTTTGTTCTCCTTAGAAAATGTTTAGTGTTATTAATGGACTTTGAAACTTTATTTAGGGAACTATTTTCTTTTGTTAAGAATGTCTTGAAGTTCTTCAAAAGCTAATTTGTAAGTTATTGCAAGGATTAAACAGACCCATGTTGACATAAGAAGCCTATTATGTTTATTATGGTTTAAGGTAGACATCAAAAATGTGTATGTGCATGTCTTTCTGCATGTTTTATTTTAGTGCTGCAGAACGATGAGAGAGATGTTGCAACACTGAGCTTTTTGTTCAAAGTACAAGCTGACCTGGTGCCAGCAGGCACTGGAAAGCTGTCATGCAAGGCCGAAAGAGAAATCGGCGGTGGTTTCCTTCGTACAGCTTTTTATTGATGCATAGCAACCCTGGAACAGAGGTGGTAACAGATATCTGCAGGGGTAATGCCTTTAAAAAATTTTCAGCACAGCACTGTTACCAAAATCTTCGGGAGCAGTATGTATTTATGTTGCTCCTGTAGATTTGGGAGGGTGTGTGTATATGTGTGCATACTGCAAGCACCCACCGCAACCTTTGGTCCAGGATCAAACACTTGCTCCCAAGAAAAGCACTATTGGTGCTGGCACCTTGCCGGGGCGGGGGTGAGGTGTGACTCGGGTCGCATCCTGTAGGGCAGCTTCATTCATGCGTCCATTTACTGTGGCCTCACCCTTCTCCTACCTGTCAGCATCGCAAAAAAATGGCGATTGCTAAATTGTGCTTGGATTTACCGTGAAGAAAACCAGCCTGGTTTGTGTGTTTGCATGCCCCTTCCCTCGCTGGGGTCTCAAACAAGGAGTCATGAGTTTCATTGTCAAATTAAATGCCGTTTGCAAATGAGTGGCAAAGGTCCCCTCTTTCTTTTCTCCTTTTGGCTGTTATATTGTGGAATGGAAGCGCAGCGTATGTTATCTACCACACGAGTCAGCAGTGGTCTGCAACGTTTTGGTATTTTGTTCTGTTTTTGCGTTGCCCTTTAAATGAAGCATGTGTGCTGGTAATGCCATTGCTATGGGACAGCCTGACCCGGGTTTATGTGCACGCTGCTGGCATGGGTGTCCCCAGCCCTCTCGGCGCAGCACTGGTGCTCTCCCTCCCTGACGCTTCTGCCCTCCTGCATTTTCTTTTACCGCTGGCTGAGGCTGGCCCTGGGAAAGCCTTTATTTCTGCATTGAAATGGGGCTTCTGTTCACGTTTAGAAAGCAGTGAAGAATGACACTGTAAGTCGGGTGCGGAGGCTGTAAATCACAGTTAAATTCCATTGCAAGCTCAGTTTGTTTCACTTAGTGTAAATTTTATCTCTGTTCAATCTGAGATCCTTTGCCAAGTACCTATGGCATTTTTCATGTCTGGATTTGGCAGAAGCATTGACTAAATCCCGTATTTCTTAAAACCCTAAAGCTGTGGCCCTCTGTCTGCTCCGTTTCACCAGGGAACTGGAGATGAAGCTGAAGGTTCATTATAAAGCAGAGCTGTAACATAATCTATAGGCAGCGTATTAAAGTGACGTGCCAGCTCGATGTGCTGTGGTTTTAAATAACTTGCATTCATCTCCTCCGAGTACTAGATGAAAGTTTAGACCCTGGCTGAGCAGCCCACACCACGGTTGGAGCTCGCTGTTCAACACGTAGGCTCTGGGGCACGTGTGTCCATTTTGGAGGCTCTTCCATTTCTTTTTTTTTTAATCAGACTTTAATTTGGTTTTAAACAACAAACTCTGGAAACAAAGCTCTTATTTCCTATGCCATATCTGTTTGTAGATAAATGACTGTGAGCCTTTTCAGTCCTGTTCCTTACCCCCCAGCTGTCTTTGGTATTGCTAAATTAGGCTAGAGTGATTTTATTTTTACTTCCAGATGTTTCATATAGGGGGAAAACGTGTGGCTGAAATTTTATTTTTGGGCAACCATGTTAAAATATCTTAACCGGGTGACATTTACAATTTGAAAAAAGTATAGTTAAAGTTATTTAATTATGCAGAACTAAACCAGAAGGCTTTTATGCCAGTAAAGTTGTCATCAACCCAAAAGGAGATCAGATTAGTTGGATAAATAAATAAAAATGTTTTTCACTGGGGGACAGGGATGGTGAGCTGTGTGACTAGTATTAATTTCTTCATGAAGTGTGTCCCAGAAACTTTGAGCTTGCCTGGGATTGCTTTTGTAATGATTTGTATTTATGTGGTTACTCGATTCTTTTTCAGTTTTGGGGTGTTTCCTCTGGCATTGTGGGTTTTGCCTTTATGGATCAGAAAGCTCCTCAGCCCCATCTCCAATAAGCTTGAGTAGGAAGGCACGATCTCATCAAGCCAGTCAAAGTCAGTGTTGCCCCAGCCCTGCTGTGCCCCTGACCCCATGTACCACCTCCAGCCCCTGCACTACCACCGCTCTTCATCTGTGCACGTGCTGTGCTAAACCAGCAGAAGAATATGCCTTTTTTTTTTTTTTTCATTTTTGCTGGGTAATACCGTCAGCTTTTCAATTAGTGTTAGGGATATGTGTATCCTAAAAATTCGGTTTCCAGGAGAACTACATGTAACTGCGGGGCATTGTATTATTAAAGTGTCAAGTTTAATTATATAAGCTGGAAGTTAGAGCACATTCTTGTTTTGTTTTGGTGAGGTTTGCCTAAGCCCACCCCAGGGACATAAGAGTTTCCCCACCTGTGCTGGGAAATTAACGTTCACATGTTACTGACCTGAATTAGACTTGGTGATATAAAGGGAGATGCTATGCAGCATGTCTGACTAATAACACTTAATGAATATTTTCTTCCTCTGATATCTTCCTTTTCCTAATCTTCTTGTGCACCCTTTTATATGCTGTGATTTGGGTTTCCCTCTCATCTCTGAGCTGTAATTAGCAGACTCTGATGAATGTGACAAGGCATTTTGTTTTCCAGCAGATTGTACTTGATCGCTGTAGTTCCAACCTGCCCCTTCTGCTGTCGAGTTGCTACATCGGTCTTGTACTCCTCAGGATGATTAAAACCAGGCTGCTTGTGTCTTCTCTGCAAGAGGGGGAGGAATGACAGCTATTTTCTGTTCAGTGGGCGCTGTGGTTAATGTTTAGGAAGCGCGTGTGACAGTAACGGAGAAGCAGGGAGGTCTGGTATAACCGCAGGCAGGTTAATTGCTATACGTGTTGACATTTGAATGCAAACTTTTCAGCTGCACCGGGATTTTTGTAGGTCTACTTGTAACTTCATTATTTATTGTTATTTTTTGCGTTTGTGTCTTAGTCTAGTCTGGAAGAAAAAAAAAAAAAGATGGTGTTCTGCTTTAAGCTTTGTTTATTCAGAAAAGACATTTTTTCCTCCTCAATTTAGTAGGAATGTGCAGGAAACTCCTGGTTCACGTCTTGTGCTGCTGTAATTTTTATTTGTTTTGTATGCTTTAAATTCTCAAAGGCTTGCGCTTCCTCACTCCAGTTAAGTGCTGCAGATTGAAGGAGTGAACTCAGTTTCCTTGTGCATCTAAAGGGCTTGAAATGTAACTTCTTTAGCAGTTAATTTAGTGGTATCATGCTCTTCCATATGAGTCATCGCCACAAAACATAGCGCTGCTAGTGCTGGTCTTTCCCTCGGCATGTTTAGTTTGTTTAGTTAATGAGAGAAGCACTTCATAGGTAATTAAATGCCTTGTGAACTCCGTGTTAGTAAGAAGCTCCTGTAAATGGGAGGCTGAGATGCTCCAGGGTGGCAAAATACCTGAAGGCACTGAGAGTGTCTGAGCTGTTGACTTCTGTGGGTGAACAAGGGCCTGTCCCCTTGGGAGGGCTGCTCTCCTGGGTACGCCATCCCCATCTGGGAGATAGCGGGGCAAACACCTGGGACAGAGACTTGGAATTCACCAGGTGACCGGTCCCAATGTGCAATGGAGGTTATTTTTGTGACTCTGACACGGGCTTGTATTTGGACAGTAACTCTTGGTTGGGCTAACAAATATTTTTTGCTGTGTAAGTGACATCGTACACCAGCAGTAATTGTGGAAGCTCAATCGCGCGCGCACACACAGACAAGGCAGGGGAGGAAACACCCAGTTACTGCTGCTCCTGTCCATGACCACCCAAGTGAGAGTGCTGAAGTTCCCATATCCATCATCCTCCACGTCTGTTTACCGTGTTCATGCATTTGTTTGAAAACATTTGCAAGACTCCAGTGTGTCCCCTTGCTCTCCCCACAAGTTCCTGGTTTGGACACTACTATTTCCCAGTCTTTAGGAATATGTGCAGCAGCACGCTTGGCTCAGTGTGTGGCCCTGGAGGATACCATGTTGCCTTTCAGTATCAAAATCCAGTAAGGACAGATATTAATATTTTTTTTGTAGTCATGTCAGTGCTTAGCTTTTCTTCAAAAATCTGATTGTAATGTGCTCTTGTTATTAATGTGTGAAAACACCATCAAATATATGTTTAGGTACGCTATGATTGTGCGATGTCATCACTTAAATCGAGCAGCTTAGAAGATAGAGAAAACATCCCTCTGCTCCCTGGAAAAGCAAACCTTTTAGTGGATTAGAGGTGCAGGCTGTAACTGAACACAAGCGAGAGATATGAAATGCTTCCAGACCGTTCAGCCTCTGGAAGAGCCGCTCAGGGATATGTGCTGTAAATCCAGGGCCTCCCTTTGGTAGGTTGCGTCATTTTAAGATATTTGATGCCTTCTAATAGGTGGCTGGAGAGGAATGTCTGAAGGTATTAATTTCAAGGAAAGCATGATGGATGGCTGTGCAAAGAGCTGGGATCCTTCTGTAGATTTTTCATTGTCCCACTGAACCCGTTTGGCTTTTAGAAACTGGTTGAATAAAAATTGTGTATTTATGAGGAAAAAACCTTCCCCTAAAATTGGTTTGTTAAACAGGCAGTAAATATGCAAATGGCGCATTTTAGGGTTGGAGCGACATGACCCTTGGTGTCATCAGCTCATATGACATGAGGACATTGCTTGCCAAAGGTCACTGGCTGCACGTTATGTCTCACTTTCCGCTTCCGTGTGCGTGGCTATTCCTGCATTCCACCTGCAGAAGCAGGACCGGGGATGCTATTGCTGTTTGGTGATTGGTAAAAGTGTGACTTGAATGGCGGTCTTGGGTGGGAAAGCCATCGGACCTTTCTGGTTCTGGTGGCCAAGCCTGATTCTGTGATGGCCTTTGAATAATGCATCTTATCCTGGCTGGTGATGTCTGGGGAGGTGGGGAATGGACAGGACTAAATAAAACTTTTTTTTTTTTAATGTTCCCATAAACTAAAGGTGGAGCCTCAGCAATTCTGGAAAAGGCATTCCCTTTCCCACCTCAGTATATGGGGGTGGTTTTGCTTGGTTGGTTTCCTCCCCCTGTCCCAAGTCTTGCAGCCAAAAGTTCGTTTCTTTTGTCTTGAAAAACTGTTTTGCAAGCAGTGCACCACTGCTCAACAAAGTCTTATGTCCCACTGAAGTGAGTTATCTGCTTATGTGTATTGTAAATCATGGATTTGAACACTGTCAAGTCACAGCTGATGGACGCATCAGCGGATGCTGGGGATGCTAGCAGTGGAGGCTTCCTCTGCTATCCTCCCCATCTCGGGCAGTAGGCGTTGGCATCGCCTGCACAGCAGTACTGACCTTGCCAGCAGTGCCGGCTGTGGTGAGCCTCCAAGCGGGAAGAAGCATGATGGCAGAGTAACCCTGCCAGGACAGTTCTCCTGTCCCACTTTCCAAGATGTTTCTTGGATATTCTCACTTTCTTTTTTTTTTCTAGGTAGGTTAAGAGATTTTTCATTGCTTTTGAGAGGCTGTGTTAGTTGCATAATTTTTGTTGGATTCGGACTGATGTGGAGAATCTCTTTTGAGGATAAGCTTTCAGCAGAGAACGTGCAGATGATTTATTCTGAATACCTTTTCAATTTGAAAATGTCTTTCCCATCTTTCTACTGGCAAAGGGTATGTAATTGCTTGTGCTCTCAGCTTTCACCAGAACGGTGCCATGTGCATGGCCTACACAAACTTGAGGTACACAAAATTTATTAACATTCAGAGTAGTGTGGCGAGACAGAAAGAATTATTCTTCCTGACTGTTGCCAAAATAGTGGTCAAAAAGGACATTATTATAAAGGCCAGAAACTGCCTACTTCATTTGATATAGTTGATGCAGAATTCAAGCAAAAGCTAGCTGAAAAAAACCAATATAGGTACTGATTTTTATTTGCTTACTTATTTATAAAACTCTTCCAAAGTGTTATTTTCAGCAGTTCTGTAAGTAATACATTTATTTCTAGAAATTATTTGAAATCTAGCATGAGTCTTCCTACAGTAAAATTTTTTATTATTGGGTACTCAGTGAAAAAACTTGAAGTGACATGCTCAAGAAGAAATTGCACGGACTTAGCAGGCATGAAGGTAGGCTCTATCATCATGTTTATCAAAAGCTGCCTGCTTGTGTGATGGTCAGGCTTTTATTCTTAAATAGCTTCGAAGGCATTCAAGAGGCCGTATGTAGGTCTTAGAGGTTACGAGAAGAGTGTACACGGAGAGCAGTGACTTCTATGTGAGTGATCAATATTTTGTACTGTTATCAGCAATAATAAAAAGAAACAAACAAACAAAAAAAACCCAAACTGCAGGCTTTCCATACCATCTGTCTTCGATCAAGTTGGAGAAATGAACGGATATTGGGTTTTGGTGTTGCATTTTTCAACTTGGAATTGTTTCCTAGCTTTATCTGTAACCGGCAGTACATACTAGATTTTTTTTCAGAATGCTGGAGCAGTCTTGGTTTTAGTCCTAAAATTTAAGCCTGTAAATTATTTAAATTTTTATTTCCTTAAGTGTGATAATGAAGTAGAGTGAATATCGAGGGTGGATTTCTTTGTGTGTCTTAATTTTGAAATGTCCTGATTGTAGTTTTGGTAGTATAGAGCTTAGAGATCATGACATGCAAACTTGGGAGGGGGAGGGGGAATGAAAAAAGAAGTCATCACCAGAGAGCTAACGTGACTATCGAGCTCTATTTTACAGGATTCCTCTGCAAGTCCAGGCCTTGAATGGCTGGACACTTGCCACTGCCCAGTGATAGGCAGAGAGCAAGTGATAGACTGTTGCAGGGAGTAAATTTGAAGGGTTGAGTATTCTTCATTGGGTTTTTTTTTCAGAGCTATTTGATAACCAGCCGTATTCATTGTTTAGTTGTGTGTGTAACTTCTGGATCTCCAGATGTCCAAGTAAGAAAAAACATGTTGCAGCATAACTCTGACTCTAGGTTATTATGATTAGCAATTGCAGTGCTGCTCTAAGCAGCGAAACTCAGAAGACTGTTAAAATACAGCAGCAAGAAATTTAGACAAAGTTCGTAGTGGCAACAAGTACGCTAGCATTTTCCTCTCTGGAGCTTTAGTAAGGAAGTTTCACATGGGTTTATATTCAGTCTTAAATGTCTGCAATACATTTGGCAATTGAATGGTAAGGAGAATTTACTTAAAACAAGGGTCTTCCTTTTGCAGTCAGAATGTTTGTCCTGAATAGCTGCCTATTGTCTCTGGACAAGTGCTTTTTGTCATGTGCTGCCTAAAAAAAATGCTGATAATCTTCATGTGGTCATCTTGTACAGGTCCCTGGCGGAGAGGACAAATGCCTTTTTATTTATATAGGTGTGTGTGTATAAAATAAATATTTATACATAAATATTTACTTGAAGAATATATAGGTATAACACCATCTATAGTAATATATCCAGTGTCTTAAATACATCTATAAATACATGTATATATAAAACCCCCACACCTGGAACTGTGTAAACAAATGATGTAAAAGTGATGTTTAAAGTCAAGTAAATGAAAACAGTTGTGTATATATATATGTAATTTAGAAATGGAAAATTAAATTTGAAATTGTTATATATTCTCATGAGCTTTATTAGCTTGAGATGAAGATTTTTTTTTGTCTTAGTTATAAACAGCTGGTATGAATTTATTAAACAATGTGCAACTCCTTTAAAATGTGTTTCTTGTTTTCTGAGGATTTTTTTTATTGGACTTTTTTCTGCAATATTTTATACTTTGGGGTTTTGGCCAGTAAGTGTCTGGCGTAAAATGAATGTCTGCTATAATATTCCCTTGAAGTATAAAAGGCAAGATATCCACTAGGATTTACTAATGTCTCCTATTTCTGTTTTATTTCTTTGTGCTAGAAGTTTGCGTTGCACTTATCCTGCGGAGTTCTCTCTCCATTGCATTAAATGAAGGCATGTACATATAGGACTGTGCTTTCATTGATCTGGAGTAGGTCTCGGAACATCAGCGTATTAAGCCATAGTTGGTTTAATTGTCTCTTTCTGTGCACTTCAGAGTATGCTTATTTATCTGAGCTGAGTTGTCTTCTTTCGCATGTGTAAGGTTGCCTTTTTCTTCCACATTACCAAAGGAAAGTGCCATAAGCATTAGTGCCTTTATACTTAGGATGTGAACCCTCTATTGAAGCAGCACGGTTGAGTCGGGGAAGCTTCTGCACCTTGATGCATTTCTTCTGCGCTCTCTCCTTGGGTGCTGAGCTCAAAGGAGAGCTGGCAGAAATGTAGCTCTGAGTCCCCAACCTTTTAATCTGCTGGTTATAATGCTAACAGAATTTGTTCACTTTTTTTTTTTTTCAAATATGTGACTCCTAAATGTGGCAAAACAATATTCTGTGGGCACTGGATGTGGTGGGCTCTCATTGCCGTGCTTGGGTTTCACCTTGAAAGTGGACTTCTGCTACAGCTTTTGCAGGGTGCCAGTTTGGGTTGGCATTCAACTGAGCTGTGCTCCCTGGACAGATGATTTGTGCCAGTAAGCAATATTCACAGTGCCTGAACTTGCCTCCGTTTTCTTCTTTACTTACATGGTGAAGCTTATCATTATCTCAATTCCTTGAAGCAAGAGGGTTGCTTCCTACGTGTTTGTGCATGCCTAGCTTGTTTCTAGATAGGAGAAAGTGAGACAACTGCTGGTGTATCACAAAGGTTTCAATTTGTAGTAGCATTTTCTTGCCACTGGCTGTTACTTTTTTGTCAGAAGAGTTTTTGGTTCACGCTTCCCCATGTAACTGTCTCTCTGCTTTGCTCTTCTCTGCTTTGCTTTCATGTGTGGGATTGCTTCATTAGTTGCATTCCCTTCTCACTGCTTCTGTGTACAAGGCTCCTCTTTTTCCTGTGAGAGGTACCCCAAGGCAAAAAAAATTAAAAATACTTTTAAATTACACAGTGGAACGTATTATTCTATTTGTATTCCTATATTGGATGTTCTGGAAAGCATGTGGTGGCTGCATCATGTTTGATGCAGGAAAGGCATTTCCCGTTAAGAGGGACTAAATGGTAGGCCATGAAAACAAGACAAAACTTTTTGGGCTACTAAGGTTATTAAAGAGATGGATGTTTATTTATTGGAATTAATTTTATCATCTGTAAACGAATAAAAATAATCCTGTTTGAGAAGGAAACACACCATTAGATGCACTGCAGACATCTTCATATGTATGCCTTTACAGTATGGAAATTAATTTCTTCTTTGGAAGAAACTTAGCTCAGTCCCTTTTGCTGCTTCACACGTCAGCTGCATTAGAGAAAACTAATTCTTCTTTGATTTGGGTTAAGTCAGGAGACTCCAGCAATAAAACTTACTTAGTAACTTTCCAAACTGTTTATTCCAAAAGGGACAGGCACTAAACTTCTCTTCTCATGCAAATCGCCTGGCTGCTGAGATGGTGCCTCCTCAGCAGTCCCAAGTATTTTAGTGCTTTGCTTGTGGGCTTAATTTGCGTTGGCTGCCCAAAACAACCCAACCCTATAAGTGTAAGAGAGAGTCTACAGACTTGCAGCTCCCAAAAACTAAAGCAGCCGTACAAAGTTTACATTACGTTCCTAGCTACATTTTGATTCCATTTCCTCTTTCTGTCTCTCTGAGAAATTAAGTAGGCAGTAATTTTTACCCACTGGCATATAGTCTCCCAGGGAGAAATCTGGATTAGTTCTGTAAACTCTCCGAACAGAAGAATAATCTTCAGAGAGAAGAGAGCCAGTTAAAATAAATAGGGCTCTAAGGCACGCTGGCAGCATGAGAACACGACTGAGCTCCTTCAAAGAAGGCTTAGCGAAAGCTACTAATTTAGTGTCTTAAATATCTGCAGACATTCTGACACTTTACTGTAAATCATTTTCCATCACTTAAATATTTGGAAAGCATATATTTTTTTGGAATTGCCCATGTTCTTCTTGCAAATATGTTTTTAGCCACGATGTCTGAATTATTTTGCCTTAGTCCTTTTGACAACTAGTTTTTTGACTTTGTGGCATTATTTCTTCTCCAACTCGGAACATTAGTTGTCTCCTGTTATTTGGGGGACCCACAGGTATTGCCTATCCCATCTTGGTCACAATCCTTCTATCTCTTTGTTTTCTTCAATGCTTTGAATGGCTTGGAAAAGCAAGACCAGGTGTTTAGTCTTGTTAGATTCCAATAGAGGTACACTTGTACAGAGTGGTTTGTTTATTCCTTGTGCAAAGTGAGTGTGAATTTTGACTCATTTTAATAAGCCTTTGAATTCCAATTTTAACTTGTATGTCAGTACGTGGAAAAAGTTTAAGCTGCATGTAAAATATGTGAAATGTATCATAATTTATTGCTGCGTGTGTAGTTAATTGCTTCCATTTCATATGGTCAAGTTTAAAAGCAGGGATCGTCCTTTCTAATAACTGCTACTGAATTTGCAGTGATGATGCTGTATTGGTGTTATGTCAAAAATGAAAGCTGAAGGCACCTTTTGTGAAGTTGTTTGCCTCTGCTTCCTTGTGTCCTGCAGTGGTTGGGCTGCCATAAGGGAAAGGGGAGAGGTAGCAGAGATGAAACCTGCTTGTGGAATAGTAGAGCCGCAACGAAACCATGATCAGTCAAGCCGTGACAAGTGCGAGATGGCACCATCTAATAACCCTTCTGGCATCAGCATGTGGAAACTGTTCCTGCTTATTAACAACCTGTTCTGGGGCAAGCGAGGGAACCTGAGGGTGTCTGCTTTGCTCTCCTGGCATCGAAGTTGATCTGTTTAGCATTAGTTGATTGAAAAATAAAAGATCACGTATCCAAAAGGCGTATGTTTTGTGCAGTTACTCTATTTTGTAAATTTAGTTTATATTTTTGGATCCTTTTCTGCATCAACCCAACTGTGTAAGAGTGATTAACAGTACATGGTGCCTTTTCTGTTTTCAGAGGCTGACATCCTCTCATGCTCCTCTGTAGGTGCATAGCTCCGTGTTTGGTGCATGCAGGGATGGATAGAGTGATGGATGTGTGTGTATATGTAACAGTTTGTTTAAAGAGCAAAAGCAAATTAAAATTTCTTCTTTGTGGAGGGCATTAGATAAATATTAAGGGCTGAAATGCAGTACGAGAAAAATGTTAAGAAGAAAAGAAGAGTCGGTTGAAACCGTGTGTCTTTTTCCTAAAACCTGAGAACCCACAGGCATGCTCAGCCATGTTTGTGTTGACAGAATGCTCAAACTTT
The DNA here is from genome assembly GCA_013396915.1 of Stercorarius parasiticus. Taxonomy (NCBI): domain Eukaryota; kingdom Metazoa; phylum Chordata; class Aves; order Charadriiformes; family Stercorariidae; genus Stercorarius; species Stercorarius parasiticus. Next base: position 460,684 of record VWZL01006099.1, on the reverse strand, counting down.
GTGTTAGTCTTTGTTTGACATAATTTCTAACGTGAAACTACATTGCACAATCACATTTAAAAGTATGTTGTTGTCAGTGTTACTGCTGAGGACAGGTAGCAGAACTGAGAATGAAATGCAAGAGATGGTTTTGTGGGTTCCTCACTGGCAAAATGGCTGAATGCCTGTGGGCTCTTTCCATCCTTTTCCTGTGAGCTGGGATGAGTCTAAAGGATGGTTTGGGTCTGCTGCAGCCAAGCCACTGCTGTGCTGCAGCGAGGAAGCTGCTGTCTGTGGAGGGAAAAGAGTGAAGCGAAGCAGGAGCAGCTGGGAGGACAGGTCGGGAGGTGTAGGCAGCCCCCTGGCCAGGGCTGGGGTGGTATCTGCTGTTGGGGTCCACAGCCAGACCGAGAAGTATGGCGAGGTGGTACTTTGCCTTATATGCTTTTTTTCTTACATGTTATATTTAATGATTATTGGCGTGCTGTGCACGCCTTAGATTATGGCTTAATAGGTCAGTCTGGAAGCACCTTTAAAGTTACGGGGAGAAAACAAGGGAACTGAAAACTTAGAGGAGCACGCAGGAGTATGGCCTAGTGGAGCGAGGTGAGGGCAGCGTTTCCAGGCAGTGATACGTAGCAAAATACTCTGGTAATCAAAAGAGGTTTTTTTGACCTAAGCTAATTTTGATCCCTGCTTGGTTTGGGGAAAACCTTAAACTTATTTGCAGGACTGCCTCATAACCCCTTTTATAGCTGGTTGTGTCAGCGGTTTCCACTGCAAACCCTGCATTAGGGTTCTTATAACTCAGCTGTATAAATTTGATCTGGACTTTAAAATTGGCATGTACATTCTTGATTTGGAAGCAAGTATCAAGGCTGGATGGCTAATCTGTTGGCTATGCGAATAATATTGCTGTAGTAAAGGCTGTGAGGAATATGATACAGCTCTCAGTTTCTATTGAGCGCAGAGGAAGCTTATTTGTCACAAAGAGCAGGTGCTGCCATGGCTCTTTTTTTCATGCAGGAATGGTAAGCTAGATCCCAAGTGTCCCAAACCTGTCCAGAGTCTGGAGTGTAAGTTGAGTTTTTGCTTCCTCCTTGGCAGGGAAGGAGGTGAGGAAGGGCTTTGGTGAGCCACCCTGTTAGGTAGGGCACACCGGAGCACAGCAATATATGGTAGGTTTAGATTGGATATTAGGAAAAATTTCTTCACTGAAAGGGTTGTCAAGCATTGGAACAGGCTGCCCAGGGAAGTGGTGGAGTCACCGTCCTTGCAGGTATTTAAAAGATGTGTAGATGGTAGTGCTGAGGAACATGGTTTAGGGGTATCTTGGCAGTGCTAGGTTAACGGTTGGGCTTGATGATCTTATAGGTCTCTTCCAACCAAAATGATTCTATGATACCCTCTTTGAGCTGGTGGGGTTCAGGCATCAGAGCTGAGTGCAGGGCACTGCTGCCTCCGTGGGTTGCAGGGTGCTGGGACCGCCCATCAGGAGTCAGGTCGGACACACAGAATTCCTGTGAGGGAGCTGGTGCAGCTATTGAGCTTAAGTGTGACCCCCCTGGTGTTTTGGGGCAAGGCTGGGTTCTCTGAAAACACAGTAAGGGCTGCTTCTCCAACTTTGCAGTGATTCACTGAAGGGGTATTTTCTAGCATACTTTGAACTCTACGTACTTTTGAGAGCAGGCTGTTAAAATACTTGCTATTGGTGCAAGGTGGTACTTTGGTCAGGTGAAATGAGGCTAGGCATAAAAAAGGCAGTAACGGATAGTGAGTGTAAATATTTGCAGAAAGTGTATTATAGCAGGGGAGATAAAGCTCTTGTGGTTTGAACATTGTGAAGAGGCAGGCTGTTGTTTGATAAAAGATTTATTTAATACATTATTTATTTAAGAAGAGTATTTTATTTTGTGATTCTGCAAAGTACTTTGTAATGTTCTTTAATATAGGGAAGGATGTAGACTGAAAGAAAAGCAAGTAATGATATAAAGATCATTGGTTGACTTCTGCTTTGATTATGCATGAAATTAAACTGAATTGCGGTAGCGAACCACGTATCAGAAATGCTCGAGGGGTAAAAATCAAGCTGGAGGGATTTCAGATAGCACAGGGAGATTTAAATTGTGAGCAATGAATTGCATTCTGAGAGAAAGTTGCAGGTGATGTTGAAGGATGTTTGTGTGATGGGGGGGACCATTATTTACTGTCAGACTATGAAATAGTTTCTTTGTGAGAGTGGTTGTGATGTACTGTCACGTGAGCCAGTTGCAGCTAAGATTGATTCACGGCAGACTGCCTGGAAAAGATAAAAGGCAGCTTCCATCTCTAGTCAAATAGACCTTTGACTTAAGAGTAACTGCAATGTATTTCATTTATTACTGCATCCAGGCTGAATAGTGATGGTTCGAAGAAGAGATGCTTGTCAAATTTTCTTCTTGGTCATGTGAGGAATAGATGGTTATAAGTTAATTAGAAATGAGTTAAGCTACAAATTACATTGATTCAGAGATAGACGCACATGTATGTGCACATATGCAATTTTCCTGGAAAGCATCTTTTAAAATATCTCATTAAAACTTGACAGTAATAGTAAAAAACCTATTTTTAAAATATATATATATATAGGCTATTGCAAAATGAAATAATAGGCTGGCTAAAAATTAGCTCAAGGAAACAGTTGTATTCCAGTGTTTTGGGGCTGTTTGATTTTAACGGCCTGAGACGTAGAGCTATACTGAGATGACCTTTTATACTGTGACTTTTGAAGTTCATCCTGGATCAAGAACTGGTTTACTTTTGGTTTATCTCCATTTGGAATGTATTTTAGAACAATATTTGCAGTTTTGGAAAACTAATGTGTAAAACAACAGGAACAACAAAAACTTTTTTTTTTTGTCAAACAAAACTGAAATCTAATATTAGATGAGTGACTTTACATTTATTAGAAAGTGTCCTGAGCATCTCTGGACAGCGTAGACTAGCTTTTGGCTTTCGGCCACGAAGCTGGTTGCTGCTGAGGGGTGGAAAAGAGGTTTGCTGCTGGGGGCTGCGGGGGTGATTGGCCTCAGCAGGTGCCTGGCCATGAAATGTCCCTCCTGCTTTCCTCCCCCTATGTCTCTAAATGAGCTTCCCAGAGTACAGAGGCATGGAACTGAGGAGGAGGAAACATTTCTGGCTTGGCAATTTTGTAGCTTTATAATCTGGTGGTTAACATCAGGAAAAAAGTCTCATTTTTTTTTTTTGTAGCTATAATTCACGCTTGATTTTTGAAAACTTGCCTCATAAATACAGAATTAAAACAGATCCATCAAGGATTTGAAGAATATTTGTGGTGCTTAGAAGTTAGTTTGATTCATAGGTAGACAGTTTTATAATTTTAGTGCTGTACTCTTCTGTGCACACGTCTTGTTGCATTGATTCTATTTGTTTGCATGTGTATGTTTAATAAAGATATGTTTCAAGGATATGCTTTTTTCCTACTAGGAATTAAGCATTAGGTGTTTTCTTTTTGATTTTGTCCATCAGTTTACTAGTCTTTTGGTATTTAAGCATAGGTAATACTGTAGTTCACCAGTGACTGATGCCAGATAATTTTACTAAGCTAAGGTTAAATTTGCAGTTTAAGAACAAAATCACACATACAGGACAAAAAGTGTGGTACAAAAGTAGTGATGATTTATAAGTACCACTTCAAAATTTCCTATATATTAGTACCGACATGGTTTTATATCTTCTCCATCTGTTGGATTTTTTAGAATCTAGGTGAGAACGATGAAATAAATGGAGTTAGTTTGCATTGTGACAAGGAACATGGGGAACCTTTCTTTCAGTTTTGGTTCAAATGTGTACTCAGTTTTGCATGCATAATCCCAAGTATGTATATGAATTTACAGAGTCCAAGAAGTGTCAAAACTGAGGCTTCTGGGGTATAAATATGTCTGCAGTGTGGAAAAGATCCTTAACTATTTCAAGCGTTCTAATTCATTCTGCTGTATTCAGTATAGATGTTTGTTTATTTTTATATACTTCCTCTTGTGATTGTATTCCTCTTGCATCCTCTTACATGGTAAACTCTACTCTTGTCACTTCGGTCCCACTTCATTATAGGCACTTCACAAGCCAAGGGTGCTGCCTGGGACTCTCAGGGAAGGCTTGTGCTTTGGCTGAGATTTCCTGGAAGTACCAGCCTCACCTCTCTTGGTTAGTCAGATCTCTTATTCCAAATCAGTAGGTGTTACTTGGAGGTCTTATTCTCTATATCTAGATTAGGAGATTACTGCTCTGGCATCCCTTTGCAGTTCTTCACACTCCTGTCCAGTGATTTGTTCGTTCAGGTGTACTTGTGACAGCCTCACCTATCAGGCAGATTCAGTCCCTTGCCTGCATGGCAGGTCTCATGGACATAGCCAGGGGCTCATCACGCTTCTCAGGACATGCCTGTTTTTTTCCCCATCTTCAGAGTGCATTTTCCAGCCATATGTGTTTCAGGGATTTTCAGCCTGGGGTTTTGCTGAAATGATTTTACAGCTGTCTCTCATGTGTACTTGCAAAGACTTTCATCTGCAGTAGGCAACAGTTTAAAAGTGACCTCTTGAAAGTCAAGTGTTCAGTTGTGGGTTGTCATGTGTTGGCTACTGGAATCAAGGAAAAAAATGATTTATTTTTTTTAAATTAATTTGGTTTATTTTCTACTTCTTTGGATGATAAGGCCTTCCCCTTTCCCCCCATGAAAATTGTCACCCTGAAGCCTGCTTTTGAAGTCTTACTGCTGAATGTGTGTAGGTTGCTTTTTTCATCCCGAATTACGATGCCTGAACATCATGCGTATTTGTGTACGTTCGGAGAAAGCTAGATTTTATTCACTTCAGCAGTCCAATCACAAAGCACAGCGATCTGTTTGACCTTTAGCTTTTAGCGCCCTTACGTTCCTTTTCCTTTTCCAGACCTTGCTGACAAATGTCAGCATGCCATAACGTATCGGTTTAGGGATCTGTTTATGGCAGGTTCCACTCCTCACCCAAAGGTTTGAGGAGCTTCCCTATAAATAGCTATGTTGGTCATAGCTTTCTATATGCTTGTAGGGTTCCCTGATCTGTGTTTTATAGTAACCGTCTCTCTTAGCTCAGAATTTGGGTATGAACACCAACTTTTGGAGGAATTTCAGCTTTGTTGTTGAAGGCTTTTGTAAAATGATGCACCATACAAGCTGTAATTCTGATGAATTTAGCCAGTCAAGAAGTTTTTCTGAAATTAGTGCATCTCTTTTTTTCCTCTGTCTTCTACTTTTCTTCCTTACATGGGACTTGCTCTGCTGACTTTCCCTTGATAGCACCTTTCAGTTTCAACTCTGGCTAAAATTGTTCCGTTGACCTATAACGCTGAGGGACTGGCTGCTATTTTGAATCTGAGAGACGACAAGTCTTCCTACATCTCAGGCTTCTCCTTTCATCAGAATAATGTGTTTGATAGCATAGGATTAACACCAAATGGAAGGATTTTTCTGGTTTTGTTTGGATTTTTGACTATTGTGTTTAGTTGATAAAAATTGCTACTGCAGATACCTGTGGGCCAGCCATGATCCACTGAATGTGAAATTTCCTGCTTTCAGTCTACATGTTGTCAAATTATACATTTTTGGAGTATTGCATTTGCATTTGTCTTGCAGCATTAGGCAATACTTTTTCCTCTGAGTATTTCTCTTCAGATGCTGTCCAATCTGCGTGTCACAGCTGTCATGTGTTACAGTCTTTGAGATTTTAGGAAAGCCTTAACCATATCAGGTAGGCTGAAGGGACACTTTGCACAGGTTTACTGGCAAGTGACTGTTCATACACAAATGCCAAGTCTGAGTCCCTAGTATTTCATGTAATTCTACACCTTTGCCATAGACAGTTTTCAAGACCTAGCCTGGCTTCTCCTGTTGGAGAGATCTAGGTGTGGAGACTGGTGACTGTACTTTGTGGTTGGTCATTGTCAAAAGGAACCACAAAAAACTGAAACTTCTTGGTCCCTACTGAGTGAACTAAAACAGCGGGGGTTTCAAAGCACCAGAGAGGAAAGCTTTCCTTCTGCCTCCCTTTGAGAAGTTGCTTACTAGAGCATGACTATGGCCCAAGATGAACTCCACTTTGGGAAGTAAAGATGAAATAATTCTGCTGCTTGCAACACCTGCCTAAAACATAATAGCACTTATGCTTGCAGGCAAGCAGGAATGCACTCATGCTTGCAGGCAAAGGAAAGAGTTGTGAGATTTTGTATGCACAGCACAAGCAGCTACAACTTCTCTGCTTTAAGACAGGAAATACATCTGGAAATAAAGAGGGAATTTGCACTATGCAGGACTCCTCTCTTCAGCCAGCTATAAAGTGGTTAGTAGATAGAGGACCAGGGATATAAATCACCGCATAGATCTTACCGTGTGTTGCTTTATTTCTGTTCTGGGGAATGAAGCTAGTTGAAATTCAGTGGCATCAGATGAAAAGATTAATTTATTGTTCAATTGAGGTCAGTAATGTGAACTTTACAAAGGTTTTTGTTGCAAGACTATTTCATTCAAGTGGACCAAAGGCAATTGAGCTGAACTTTGGCAGTGACCTTGATCAAAGATGCAGACTGCTCAAGAGGCCTTTCTTATTCTGGTCTGAATATACTGCAGGTCGCTGGGGGCTATAAACCTATTGAGAGAAAGGCAAAACAAAGTCCTGTAACCGGTCTGTCTGTGATGTTGAACTTTTGACTTTCTAGTAGTTGCAGCTGGGGAAGAGTCTTCCATGCACGTGACCAGTCATTGACAAATACATGAACTTTGAAGAGGTTGTTTAGATGGAAAATCTAGAAAGGAAAAAGCTGGTTTACAGCCTGCCTTTCTCCTCTTGTGAGAAAAATTTCATATATTGAAGAGATAGGAGGCTGGAACTTGGCATCCAGGAAACGGTGTGTGCCCATCCCTGCTTGTGTCTCTTGGTGCATGTGCACAGCTTGCAGCCAGTAAAGTAGAAGTGGAGTTTTTGAAAACTAGGCAATACTGTGCAGTATTTTTCCTCTCATCCAAGTGAAATAAGAACAAGAACCTATAAATATTGCTTCGCCAGGAAGAAAGATAGTACAGTAACTTTCACAGGGGCATACTCACAAAGGAGAAAAGATACATATGTCTTCTTTTTTTTTTCTTTCTGTGAAAAAGCACTGTAAGATATTGTGGTCCTGTGTTCAGAGAATATAGACATAAACCACCCAAGTTTCTCATTTACCATTCTTGTGATATTTCAGCTTAATGACGGTGGCAAGGCAGCCCGAGCGCATGTGGGAATAGGTGATGTGGTTCTCACCATTGATGGGATAAGTACGGATGGGATGACTCATCTAGAAGCACAAAACAAGATCAAGGCATGTACGGGCAATTTGAACATGACTCTGCAAAGGTAAGAGAACTTTTCCTTTTTTTTTTTTTTTTTTAAAAAAAAAGAAAATTAATCATCATCCTAACAGTTGTTTGGAGGATAAAAGCATGTAAGTGGTTTGGCAAAGTGCATGGAATTAAATGGCCACAATTGAAAGATATGCTGCTGTAGCCTGAAATGTGTCTTGATTTATAGCATTTTAGAAAACTTATTAGATGTTAATTATGTGAGTCGACAAAGACCTTTTCCAACCTTCTGTCACCTGCACTAAATTGAATGAAGTCTAGTTCCTCTTCCTTTTGAGCTTCAGTTTTGTTAACAATTATTTAATTAGAAGCAGGTTTTGTCCAGGCTCTATTTCCCTCCCCTTCCCCTGATTGACTAGGCGCACTTCTTTTTTTGGGTCAAGTCCTACATGGTCAGATGTCGGCAAACAGAATGATGGATTTATTGAAACCGTTAACCCCTGAGTTGTATGGATGAAAATAACTGCAGCTCGGAGTCAGAGAGAGATGTTTCCCGAAGAGATACTAATGTTTCACAAAGTAGCAGCTTCCCTTCGCTAATTGCAGCATATATCTGTAGAAGTTACAGCTCGGTCCAGTGTCCCTAGTCCTGAAACATACAGTTTATTGAATTTCAGTAGTTACCCAGTTAGCCTGAGACTATGTTTTGGGGGGGGGCTGGAAGAAGGGTGCAGGATGCTCATGTGCGGGTTATTGGAACTGAAGCAGGAAGAGCAGCAGCACAAGCAAGAAATTCCTTAAAGCTCTCAAAGTCTCCCCAGGGCTAAATATTGGCTTTTATTAGGCACTGCTATTTTTATTTAATGATGTGAGTGAGCATCTTGGAGGAGGGTTGGCCTCTAAAGCCATCACATAATGAGAACCATCTTTTCTTGTTATCAAAGAAAACAATAGCAGTTGTACCCTGTGATTGCTGTTTGTGCCCACCTTCGGCAATGCCAAGTTCCTCAATGAGCATTGGTTGAGGCCCATAACAGTATCTCTTCAACAGTTACTGCCTTTTCTGGCAAATTATCCTGCCCTTAATGAAAGGACCACCTCTCCCTGAGAGTTCATCAATATAAGAATAGATGACATGGGTGTAGGTTTGACAAACGTCCAGCTCTCCAGGGTGGTGGTGCTGGGTCCCAGCCCTACATGACATGTAGTTGAACGGTTGCGTTCTTTTCTAAGAGTCTAGAGTTCAGCCTTGCTTGTTGTGTCTTGTTTTTCCTGTTGTCCTGCTATACTTTGGTCCTTAGCTACCCTTAATAAGGGATTCCCTTTGCTCAGCCTCTGAGGGAAGAAGTATCTTGTGGTGTGGTTCATGCCTACGGCATCTTCTTGAGTGAAACTTGTAAAGTTGGCATTAAAAGTTTCTTGATGAAACTCATGAGAAGAATCATGCCTTGTATCTAGTGTGTCACTTGCTTTTCTGTCTCACAACGAGGCAGGCAGGTCGTTTAGAAATGCACTTTCCAGGAGCCCACTGAGTCACTCCAGTAGGCAGCTGGGAGTGTAGGGGTTTGTCCCACTTTCTCCTGTTGCTATAAATTGATGGGCAGGGTTAATATCAGATATAGGAAAGGAATAGCAGGTGTGTCTTTGGTCAGGCAATAACTTGTCGGAGGCTGCTTCTGGTTGGGTGCAGGGATGAGTGGTTTGAAAATCGAATTAATCATGAGTTAGCCTGGTCCCCTCCTATTCTCACCCTTCCTACCCAGCATAGCATCTGACTCACCAGTGTCAGCTACCTGACAGCTGAAGGCTAAGTCAGGATCAGACTAGCAGAGATCAAAGGAATAGCCTCAGTCCCAGCATCTGGGAGTGGGACAGATGTCCTCTTTTGTGGCTCTACCAGTCTGCAGTCCCATGGTCTCAGCTGTTTCTAATTCTGCCCGGATCCCACGGAACCAAAACCATAGACAGTGCTCTGCTGGCTCCTCTGCTTGTGAAAACTTCCTTGCTCTGATTGCTGTTTAGCAGGAGATTTGCTTAGGTTGTTTATTTGTTCTTTAGAGCCTGGAAGAAAGTGCTTCTTGGAGTCAGACTGGCTCATGCTAACTGCAGATGCTGAATGCCCGTGGGAAGGATGGCTTGAGAGTATAAACAGGGTGTCAAGATAAGCCATTTTAATATTGAGGGATCTCCATAATTATATTCTTCTCTTCCTGCCTCTTCTCCCAAAACAAAACCAAACTAGATAAAATATTTTGATCTGTGATTGTTCACATGCAAGATTAAAGAGATGCTGTCAATGTGAAACAATGTTGGCCTTCAAAATATGAGTTGATGCCATAGATGGGAAAATCTAAGACACATCTAATTTTGGTTTTACTGCTTTTAATTATCTTTAGGGGTTTTTGCACTTCTCTGAGCTTTTATCTGCTTCCACGCAGACTACTAATAGTTTGAACTACAATGCAAGAACGTTGAGATTAATCTTGAAAGAGTATATAAATTCTTAGATACCACCCTAGTTTGCTGCTGCTTTAAAGGAACCCAATGATCGGTTGGTTAGTGGTGTTACTTTAAGGTCCAAGAAAATTGGAAGAGCATTATGGCTTGAGCTAATGGTCTTTGCGCTGTGAGCGTGTCCATGTGGTGTTTTATGAAAGATATGAAAGAACTCAGTTTGATCACATTAGTCGTAGGAACCAGAATATATTTTGTAAGTTCAATTTGGTACATTTCTGGTGGTAGCACTGAGTGACCTCTATTCATGATAAACTGTAAGAAGTACTGTGTACTCATCTGTGTGTGCCTGCTTCACTCTTGAGCAGTTATAATTTGTCACAGACTCATGTCGAATATGTGGAAATTAGTATAGTGGTGCAGACAATTGTAATGTGAAGGTAATGGAAATACGGGGAAAAATGGCTGGGTATACCACCAGCCTCATGGCATGTCAGAGGTGGGGCTGGCTGTGCTGTTTGCTAGGGAGGGACTAACCAAAATAAACAGTAGCTATCTGAAAAAGAAACAGGGTCTTGTTCTGGCTTTTTAGCGCTTTTATTGTGTGTGTTGTGAGGATCAAAACTATAGTTGGTAGAAAAGCAGTGGTATGCCTTAGGGATTACTAGGCCAGTGAACTTGAGTGGGTCCCATCTGAGGTTGATGGGCTCCAGTATCCCAGTTTGCACGGTGGCTGGGGCATGGCAACAGCTTGCCTTTTAAACGATAGGAAGGAAACTTTGTGAGTCTGTGTGGCAAAGACGAGAGAGGAAATTCTTTATGATCAGCTTCCTTGTTATAAGTATTTTAACTTGATATGCTTTTGTACTGTTGGTCAGGTTTTCACTTGACTTCCTCTATTCTTTATGTGCCAACTGGAAAAAATAAAATTGAGACAAACAAAATAAAGGGCAAGAAATAGCTTGCCTGGGAGTTTGGAAGGGATATTTAAAACAATGCCTTCAAAAGCTTTACCTACAGGTTTAAAGCAGTACATTTACGGAGGCATATGTGCATGTACCTCTTGCGGAAAACCAATTTAGATGTTTTGTAACATGTAAATGAATGTTGGCAAAATATTTGAAGGGAGAGTAAAAGCTCCCTTTTTTCCTATGTAAGGCAAATATTGCATGTTGGTTTTTTAAATGTGGAATTGTTCTCTGCCCTGGGAAGGAACCAGAATTTCAGCTGTCTCAACTGCAAGTGCACTTTGCTTGGAGGTTGCTTAAATACAAATAGATAAAATTGTGCTTACCAGACATGTACAGTAGTGTGTGCCTAACATTCGCATGTGTTGGCAAGTATTTTCAGGTATATGTCTTCAGAATTAATTCATTCTGTAAACAAGTCTCAGTCTTTATTATGAAGGTTATAATTTTTAAATTGTGTAATAAAAATATAATTTTGGTGTGTTATTTGCTCATCGTTCATATTAGATATGGTTTAAACATCAGGGGTGTGGTTTTTTCTTCTTTTTGTAACATGAAATTTTATCTTCTTCATAGTTTGTTAATTTTTTTTAAACATAAAATGCATTGCATAGGGAATTTTTCTTTGTCTATGTCCCTCCCTCCCTGAGATCTTGCTCTTTTGCACCCCAATATTTTATTTTTCAGTTAAAGCCCTTTCCTGGTTCCCATGAGGACAGATGGAAACCAGATGCTTGCTTTTTGGATATATTTTCAAGTTCGATAACTTAGTATGGACTTCCATAAATAAATCTCTTAAGTTGCTGAACAGCTAAAAGCCACCACCTATTTTTCAAATATTGTTTTTGGGGACTGTTTCTCCAGACTCCTGCCCTTAATGACTCTTTGGAAGTGAGAAAGATAAAGAATTGTGTATTTCTTCTGTTACATGAGGTCATGATACTCATGAAACTTGTGGAAAAAGTGTCAGTGAGCACTACAGGGATAAAAACAAACAAACAAAAAACCAACAGAAAAACCTGGAAAGTTTTTTTTGTTTTTTCTTTTATAATACAGAGCTTATTTACCTCTTTATCTTGTAAAACAGATCTGCACAGCTATAATGTGCTTTGTAAAGGAATTTATTTCACCTCTCCCTCTGAATTTAGTCATTTAGGACAGAAGGCATTGGGATCGCTCGGCTTGGGAAGTGAAAGGATTCTCAAGGTTGTTTACCCCTCTCTCTCTCTCTCTCTCTATTGCAGTGCTTCAGAAATCCTTTTGGGTGCTGTAGGTTGGCAGTGAGCAGTTACTTCAGTTCTGCTTCCAGCTCTTCAATGGTTGACTTAATGGATTTTTGCAAATGAACATGGGTGTTACAAAGCAGTAGAAGAATTTTAGTGATGGCTATGGGTTTTGGTTCTTTTTTTCCCTGATCTTTTTAAAAATACAGAGTTGCCCAAGTGTCACAGGTGAGGCTGGGGCCTGCAGGGTATTTTTGATGTCCATGTTGACAGGACTCAGACTCAAAATTCAGATGAGCCTTAAGCCAGTGTTCTGCAGTTTGTAAACTCAAGTGTTAAAAAACGTGGCACTTATTTTATCTGCCTGCTGGAGTACAAATCTTTATCGTACCGTTCTCCCTCATCCTTTCAGTTTTTCTCTCAGGAAACATGAAGTCTAGACTTCTAGCTTAAGAACAGCTGAAATGCTCATGATTTGAGGTGGGGTAATAGGGAAAAAATGTTATGGATCACTTGATTTCTATTTTCTAAGGTCATTTTTCAAGCTATCCATTTCAGAAATGGTTGTCTGCAGTAAGACTAGCTCAGTATGCTTTTTACTCACTATTTTTATTTTTCCGACCGAGTCTTGCTTTTATTATAAAACAATATAATGATATTACCATTTATTGTATTTAGATCCCTGCTCTGCTTTGGAAACGCACAGGAGGAAGAGAGTTTTGCTGTGTGAGGAACGTGTGTTCTGACAAATGGATGATCTTGTTCCCATTTTGAAGATGGGGAAGTGAGACACCTTGATGTAGAGCAGGTTTTAAGAGACTTGAGTCCTTTGCTCCTCAGGTGTTGAAATATTCACCTAGTGTAGGTTAGCTGTAAACTATTTAATTTTGCAAAAAAACCAACCAGCAATGTGGGGAATGGCACAGCTGTAGTCACTGTTACAGGAGGATCTGAAGTCTTAAAGTTTAAAAGTTTAGGTTTTCTCCGTAGAAAGGTGAGAAAAGAGTATAGCTGCTAAATGAAATGGCAGGAGAGGCTATTATAAGAAAATGAAAGAAGAAGAGTAAGCAGAAGAATACAAGTATAGAAAGGATTTTGAACTATTAACAATACAGGCTTTACTTGAGATGATGGTTAAAACTCATGCTTTCACATTTATGAGTCATGGGTTCCTTGGGGTGGATATTTTGTTTCCATAAACCATATAAGGAAGAGCTTTAAGAAAGCTATGACAAGAATGCATTCGGAAGTCTATTATTTCTCCAACTTTGTTTTTTTAGTCATCATTATTTCCCTTACATAGGCATTTTTACTTTAGTTTTGTTGTTTGGTGATTTGTTTTTTTAACATATACAAGAAGGTTGTTTGTCCTGGCCAGTTGAACGCAGGCAATAAACTGGTTGAAAGCATCAGAACTTTTGAGCAATTTTTTCTAAACCTGAAAACAACTTTTTGCTGGAATTCTTTTTCCTGTAATGTTAATTCTTGCATAACTCTTCTTTCAAGGATGCCAAAACTCATTCTTAGTTGATTAAGCAAATAAGCACTATTATCCTGTTTTGATTGAGAGTCGAGGCCGAAAAATCACAAAACTCAGCAGAGGTCATATGGCTAGGAATGTACAAACAAACTGTATATTTATAGTTTAGCTGCTAGTCAAAACCTGTCTGATCTGTTGCTGATCCTAAATGGTCGCAGCCTCCTCTCTGCCAAATGCCAGCGTTTCAGCAACTTCAAGCCTTAAAGCTCCTCTCCGGTTAACTTTTTTAGAAGAAAAATAAATAAAAATAAATAAATCGGTTATCAAAGTTTTCAGTAGCCTGTAAGCTCAAAGCAGTAGGGGTTTGGGGAATGAATCTGCCTGGCTTAGTGATGCAGGCGTGGATCTGCCTTGCTCCTCTGTGTATTAAAATTCCTGAGTCTCTTTTGTTTTATCATATTATTTTTATGGAGTTGAATGGAAAAGTATTTCCAAAGAAGCATTCAGGTTACAAAGCCAGGTGTGCAGTAATAGGAAGATGTGGTAATAGAAGAGTCTCTATTAAAAACAAAAATATATTACTTACGGCTGCAGAAGAGAGCCTGCGTGACCAGGCAAGAAAAGCAATAAGGCAAAGCAAAGTAATATGTCCCTCAGAGTTTATTGGGTAAAAGTATCTGGTGACTTGTTCTGTAGTCCCTCTTGTGATCTCTGAATTCTCTATTTCAGCAGTGCTCAACTCGCATGTTCTCAGAAATTTTTGTTGCAGGGCTGGAAGGGGAGGAGAGCCGTGCCAGCAGGGCTGTAATGGGGGGTCAGCCTGGAAGGCAGGTGGATGTGAATATTTGTATAGGCTGCCGGGATGGGTCTTGGGAGCTGTTTTCCTTATGGAAGTGTGAACGACAGTGTGTACATCTGGTGTGGGGCTGCCCGGCCCCACATGCCCACTTTGGGGTTTGCTCCATGGTGTGAGGTTGCTGAAGGGGCAGAGGAGAGGCGCTGTGCGGAGCTGCAGCTTGCCTGGCCCAGCGGCGGCCAGTAGGGACGTTCAGTATGTAGCTTGTTATGGAAGAGGTAATCCAAGGTTGCGTGCCTCGCGGCATGAAAATCGCCAAGTGCTTTTGTCAGCCTGACGTTTGGGTTTGGAAGTAACCTGACCTGCAGGACCAGGGCTCTGTGCAATGTACAGTAAGCAGGTGCTGCTGAGAAAGTCGCTTTTAATCTGCAAATTTGCAGAATCCGTTTCCGAGCCGGTGTTTCTTTGAAGTAAATCCCATGAACTCTGGGCAGGCTCTTCAAATTCTTGTGAGCTTTGTAAACGCCAGCTTCAGGACTTGGAGACGAGGCATTGCTGGTCTAGAGGGCTCTGCTGGTGGTGTGGTACTGAAGACATCCTTCTCTCCTTAGACCGTGGGCTCGTGCCTTCCCAGGCGGTATCTCAGCCTGTGGCTGCTGGAGTGTGCCTGAGGCACAGGGTGACAGCTGACCTGAAGCCTTTCCAGGCTTCTCATACCCTTACATCTTAACAGGAGCTTTTCTAAAGCTGAAAGGGTTTTGCGTGTGGCTCTTTATGCCGTACATTGCAGTGCGAGCAACTGAGCCATCTTAAGTCCTCCTGTTTTATCTGTTTTTGACATTTAAGCGGCATTGGGTAAAAAGTTGTTCAAATAATTCAAAGCTAATGAAGATGATGGTTTCCTGTTTGAATCAAAGGTGTCTTGGTGCATAAGTATATGCACTTTTTTTTCTTAATTGGAGGCAAGGTTGAAAGCTTTTCCTCCTAATTTAGCAGCTGAACAGGTTTTGCTAGCTAAACCATGCCTTTGGAAAGCCTGCCCACAACCTAAATAAATGGAAGGGTACAGCTCTTGCTTCAGCTGGAATTCAAAATCTTCTGTTGCGCACAGCACTTTGCTGCACGCCAGCTAGCAATTAGATGAACCACAAAACATGCTGCAGCAAAGTGAACCTGACAAACTAAAGACTTGCCTTGAAGTTCAAAGGAGAGTTGCTGGGATGAAAATGGAAGGTTGCAGGGTAAAAATGGAGTTCAGTGACTTTTGCAGGATTATACTTACCCCTCTCCCAGGAAATGGGTGGGAGTGAGGGCTAGTTAAGCAATAGCAGTCTTTTCCACGTGGTGTACATTAGAGCCTTCCTGGGGATCTTTAGAGCTGCAGAATATCAGGATTTGTAAAGGCCATTCAGTTTCTTGAGTCGTGTGGTACACTATGTAGCATAGGAACATAAATCCAGTAGTAAATATAGATAGAGGACAATGCCAGGTGCCAAAGGTAGATCATTATTTACTGAACATCAAAATGTTTCCTTCAACTTTAGGTTTAAAGACACGTTTTACTTTAATTTGGGTTACATTTCCACCCCCACAGTATCATTGATACCACCACGGGGTGGGGCAGGGAGGGAAGGCAAAGAGAATGAAGCAAAGGAGTAGCCCTGGTATTAAACATTTAATTCGGTGAGGGTTGAAGAGGAAACACATAATGTGGGGGTTTTAATTTCCTTTTAGTTTGTTTGCCCCCAGGAAAATGCAAAATATCACCTTTGAGCTGCAGCAAGTAGAGCGAATTTACCATTATGCTTTTGGGGTTTTAGCGGTATCATGATGGCCTGAACCAGGGGGTAGTCAGATTAGGAGGATATTTCAAAATTCCACCTTCATTTGTATGAAAATTAGGAGGCCATCATAAAGTAATTGCCTCTCATAAACTGGGAACCTGTAAGTTCAATTTGGGGTAAATTTTCAGGATTCCTACCTTCGTAATCGAAGTTCTGTACAGAATAAGTGTTGGTCAATTGAAAGGCTGCTTGGGAGGATAGCTCAGATGTTATCATTAGCAAAGCCTTATAAGCAGCTGAGTGGGAAATCACTGTTGGGACATCACTATTTTTGAAGGATAGCGAGTGCATGTGGGAGGAGGTTTGCAAGTCTTGTGTAATCTGAGAGTCCCTCACTGAAAATGGAGGGAGAAAGTGTTGGATCCCAGAAGCTCCCACCTGTTTGCAATGGATCAAGTGGTAACTAAGGGGCCATACTGGTCTCCTTGCTTTTTTTCCTTAACCAGTGAGAAATGCCTTTGCGTGGTACAAGTTGCTGCATAGCACAGACATCTGACAAATAGAACAAAATCTAATTCTGAACTTTGTCTCTTAATTTGTGGGTTTTTTTAAAGAAAAATTGTTTTCAGACAGGGAAGTAAAAATTTTGGGTTTTTTTTAGAAAGTGA
This sequence comes from Stercorarius parasiticus, assembly GCA_013396915.1. Taxonomy (NCBI): domain Eukaryota; kingdom Metazoa; phylum Chordata; class Aves; order Charadriiformes; family Stercorariidae; genus Stercorarius; species Stercorarius parasiticus. The sequence goes on along the minus strand of VWZL01006099.1, from coordinate 443,963 downwards.
TGTAAGTGATTTTGCTAACCCTATAGATGTCTGTTGTAAGGTCCGAAACCATGCATATCTTTTAGGTATGTTTAGGACTAGCTGAAGCATAAATGTTTGTCGCCTGCTGTTATTGTGTGGACTGTATTCTTTAATTCCTACATTTAAGATAGATATTAAAATAATTGCCTTCCATTATAGTTCCACTATAGGGATTAAACTACTCTGAAAGTACAATGATATAAGACTTTCTTAAAATGAAGATTTGATTGCTAAAACAAAAAATACACAGTGCAAAAGGTTATATGAGTTTCAAAAGTGATTTTACACAAACATATCATTAGAAAGATGATAGTTTTGGCTTGATTTTTAGATCATAGAATGGTTTAGGTTGGAAGGGACCTTAAAGATCATCTAGTTCCAACCCTCCTGCCATAGGCAGGGACACCTTCTAGTAGACCAGATTGCTCAAAGCCCAATCCAGCCTGTCCTTGAAAACTTCCAGGGATGAGGCATCTACCACACAACTTGGTGTCATCGGCAAACTTGCTGAGGGTGCACTCAGTCCCACTGTCCATGTCGCCCACAAAGATGTTGAACAGCACTGGTCCCAGTACCAACCCCTGAGGAGCACCGCTCATCACTGGTCTCTGCTTGGATATCAAGCTGTGGACTGCAACTCTTTCCATGCGACCATCCAGCCAATTCCTTATCCACCTAGTGGTCCATCCGTCAAATCCACGTCTCTCCAATTTAGAGACCAGGATGTCCTGCGGGACAGTGTCAAATGCTTTTTACAAGTCCAGGTAGATGATTTCAGTTTCTCCTCCCTTATCCACCAACACTGTAACCCAGTTGTAGAAGGCCACCAAATTGTTCAGACGCAATTTGCCTTTAGCAAAGCTATGTTGGCTGTCACTGATCACTTCCTTATTTTCCATGTTCCTTAGTATAGTTTCCAGGAGGATCTGCTCCGTGATCTTGCTGGGCACAGAGGTGAGACTGACTGGCCTGTAGTTCCCTGGGCCTGTCGTTTTAAGAATGGGTATCCTTTTAAAAAATGGTCCAGTCAGCAGGAACTTTACCAGGCTGCCACGACTTCTCAAATATGATGGATAGTGGTTTAGCAACTTCATCGAACCGTTCCCTCAGGACCTGTGGATGCATCTCATCAAGTCCCTTCAGGTTTCTTAGATGGTGTTGAACCTGATCTTCTCCTACAGTGGGTGGTTCTTCATTCTCCCAGTCCCTGCCTTTGCCTTCTGCGACTTGGGTGGTGTGGCTAGAGCACTTGTTGATGAAGACCGAGGCAAAAAAGTCATTAAGTACCTCAGCCTTCTCCATATCCTGGGTGACCAGGTGTCCCCTTTCCTTCCGGAGAGGACCTGCTTTTTCCCTAGTCTTCCTTTTATTGCTGACATACCTGTCATCATCAACGCATTGAGCCTCCTGGATTGCTTTTACCCTGCTGTGTTGTCCCTCCGACAGATAGTAGGGTGGTTGAAGCCCCCCAGTATGTACAGTAGTTTAGAAGCCTAAAAGTAGTAGGAGTATATTTGTGGGCAGCAGGGAATTGCCTAATGTACTCCACGTGGTTTTGTTTATATGCTTTCACTGTAAGCAAGAGCTAACGTTTGCAAGATGAAATTTACTACAGAAAATATATCTGGGTTGATTGTGGTGGTAACTAGTATTACTAGGAGTCTGACTGCTGCCAACAGTAATCTGCAGGTTTCAAACTCCTCAAGTTACTTTTGCTTGTCTTTTAAGTTGATTTATGTTCCAGGTGTTGAAAAGCCATTTCAATGCTATTAATACATGTTCAAATATCCCCACTTTGAAGAGGTGCAACTCTTCCTAAGCGATCTTTAATAGCATAGATGCTTCTAAGTAGTAGATTGAATTTATTTCCAAAACATTAAATATATATGTACTAGGAATGCAGGAACAAAACTAAGGTAATCTTCATTATGGAAGTCTAAAAAAAAAATCTCTTGAAATCCACAGGAGTTAATTTTGCTGACTATCGATATCTAGATGATGTGCAATACAGCTTCTATTTAATAGGTAGAAGTGCCAACTGCCTACATAAGGGGAAAACATTTGCTGTCATCTGATTTGTATCAGCCTTTCTCTAGTCATTGTATCTCAGCTTGGGATTACATCACCATTTTCAGGACCTGTAGTGGCCATTGAAGTTGGCTCTGTGCAATTTTTGTTTTTCCTTATCTCTCATCACACNGGGTGTGTGTGGGTGTGTATTGGCTTTTGCTTTTTGTTTTTCAGAAAAAGACAGAAATAGAGCCATTAAATATTTCAGATTTTGATGGCTGATAAGCAAGCAATGTTGTTTGCTCTTAGTGTGATTTCCTGGTTAAGTCCTGCTTTTTAGTTAATGCTGATGAAAAGGTTCATAGCTGTGTTTCAGGAAGCTCTTTTGGTAACTGTTTTCCTCCCATTTATAAATACTCCTCAGAGGGGAGTGTAGGGTTTTTTCTTCAATGAGTTACAGCAAGTCATCAGAAGAGTGATATTCTTAGGATTTTGTTATATTTTGTTTCATTTGAAGTGATCTTCATGGAGTATTATTCTCCAGGAGGCCTTCTAATGCAATTCTGGCTTTCATTTCCTTATTTTCTAACGGACTTCCGTGGTATTCACAGTGACAGTCGCTGATACTCCATAAGCACTGCAGCGTAACGTAGCAAAATGTTTTTTGTTTCTCTAGTAATATTACCTACTGTGTGTGGCAGCTAATTATAGCTTTTTTAAAGATGCTGTATAATTTGCAAAATGTTTTCCATGAGTGATCTTGATGTTTCAGGTGTTACTTTGTCAGACCTGATTTAGTAGATAAGCGTAGATTTAAAACTCATGATTTCTAGTTCTATTTCTGGATTTGCAGCGGACTTGGTTTGGCTTTAATGTTTTATTTCCTAAAACTAGAAGTTTCCTCTTTTTCTTATGCAAATAACCTTTATCTACCCTTCAAATCTGATCTTACTTGATATAGAAGATATGAAGAAAAATAAAGTATTATGATGACCGTTAAATCAGGGTTGAGTACCCGTCATCTTTGATAGTTCCTTGTGAACTAAAGTGTCTGCGTTCTCCTCCCAGTATTTTCTGGTTGTTAAGAACCATAGGCAAATATTGATTGCTGTACTTATTTTTACATTTTGGTGATGGTGTAAATCTGCTTTGAGTTGTTAAATAATATTTAGGTTTCGGTGCACACAGGTTTCACTTCCTGAAGAGAAGTTTCCTACAAGCAAATAAAATGAGAAGAAAGGGGCACTCTTGGATGCTCCGGTGCAAAACACATTATAGAGATTCATTGCCCTGTAAAACAGACCTGAGAGTTTTGTCTTTTAATGCTGCTGTTAGTTCAATATTAGAAGTAAAATCCAGCTTTGCCTGGTGCTTGAATAACAAAGAGCTGTGTATATATTGATTTTTACGTCCCCACCACTGCCTTGCATTTTCTGATGGGACATGTTTTGGCCTGATGCTGAATAGGATGTGTTTCAGTGGATGTGTTCTGGTCTGAACACTAAGCCTGAGAAATAATAAGAGAACTGAAAAACCTTAGGGATGGCTTTGTCTTAGAGGAGTGTATTGGATCGGTGAACCTGTTCGTCTGGTATCCAGACCCGTTGTGGCTGGTATCTGATGATTCAGCAGAGGAGAGGGGGTGAGAAGTAAACCATGCCTTTGTAACCCCTATGTGGTGAAAACCTGGGTGCTTACACAAGAGATGTGAGTTTGATTATCATAAATACTTGTAACTAATAATTAAATCGGGGTCTTTTGGGCGTTGTTTCGTGTATCTGTCACCATGACTCTTTTCCCAGACAGGCTGAGAACATCAAGGTGTTTGTGCTGTGTGCAGATGGAAAGTATTTTCTTACGTTGTTTGTTTGTGTTTGTTTTTTTTTTAATTGCACTTTCCTCCAGCTTGGTGCACAGTGTACCCCCACTTTCAGTTATGCAGGAAAAATCGGTCAGTTTTCTTTACTTGCGTGTATGCACCTTTTCTGCTTTTGGTGGGATCTGCACCAGATCTGAGACTCTGTCAACTCTGTGGTTTGACACTTGACATTTCAGTTTAGTCACAGCTTGAATCCTTATTCCTCCCCAGAAAAAAAAAAAAAAAGGCACTTTGTCTCTGCAGTTGCTCATGTGCACATCCTTTCACTTGTGGAGATGCAGCAGTTTCTGGTCTTGAAAGGACTTTGGTTCCCAGCTGGGGCAGAGCCCCAGAGGACACGGTTTCCTCCTGACCTCGTGGATCTTCTGGGGGAGTCCTTCTGTGTTTGAGCCTCTGCCCCAAAAGTGCTTGGAAATAAAAAATTCCCTTCCTTCCTGTGATGAGTAAGGAGGTTTGAGAGACCCTACCTCAACCTCATAGACGTTTCGAAGTGCCCTTTTAACCTGCTGCATTTGTTCTGTATTTGCTTCACAATCCTCCTCTGTCTTGCACATGACCTGACGCCACCGGCTGCTGCTGCTGCAGTTGTCAGATCCTCGCTCTCCCCAACCCTGAGGGAACTACTCAATACAGGGGAAATGTTTGATGCTGCCAATTTCAGGGAGCTCTGAGAAGTGGGAACGGTGGGCATCTAGACAGATTATAAAGATGAGAGCAAAGGGAGCAGAGCAGGAGGCAAACAGTTGCCAGAAAGAACATTTTGTTTCAAAGAATGAGGAAGCTTTTAAGGAAAGATAGTGTAACTTTTAGCAGAAGAAGGAAAAGAAATAGCAAATGCGGGGGAAAAAACAATGAAAATGATGTGGCACATCCTCAGCACAGAGATGTTAGTGTTGGCTCATAGCACTGAATGACCATCTCTTCTGCAAAAATATAATACGACAAAGATTGCCTTTGCTTCTGACCCACGAGAGTTTAAAAACAAAACCAGTAGCAATAAATGTATAGGGATGAAATGGAAAAAAAATATTATTGGAAATATTTCAAGAATGCTTTGGGTAGTAATTTGCCTGCTTAAAAATTGGGCAAGTTTGCTCACTTGCCTTAGATGCCTCAAAGCAGAACTCACAGAGCTACAGGGGGGGAGTTGTGCCTGCTTGAACCAGAACTGAACACGGATTGATTGATTTATTTTTACTTAATAGTATCTACTTCTCTTACAAACTGAGTAAATGATTGTTATTCCTGCTTATTTTCTCAGTTTAGGCTTAATTGAACTTGATGTTAACTAAATGTTTGGTGCATACTTTGTAAAACATTGGCGCAAGTTTAGGCTTTAGCTTTTTTCCAGCATTCTTGCGGACTGCGTAAGCTGAGCAGAGACTGTCTGTTAAAATGAAATTTGCAAATGATTTCAGTCTCTCTTACATTTAAATTCACAACAGATTTATGTGCTTTCATATTTTGGGATCGTCAATATTCCTCTTAACGCCTTACAACTTTTAAGCTTATAATGTCTGCTGAGTATTTTACTCCACAGTTTTGGCAAGCTTTAATTTTCGAACACTTCTGATTCTTACCAAGATACAATTAAAATATTACTTTAAAAAAAAAAACAAAAACAAACCCAAACCCAAACCAAAAAGCCCTTGAAGGTTTTAGAAGTTAGTTTTATGTGGGTGTGGCTGAGCATGAAACCTTCCAAAATAAAAATGGTGAAATCTGGGAGGCTACAAGCCATTGTCTGAGAGAAACACAAATTTCATAGAAAATTTATGTTAACAGGTGAGGCTCTTTAGAAGCTGGTGTTTGATGATCTTCTTCCCTGGGCAATTTAATGTGTTTTCTGAGTGGCAATTGTTTTGGGGGGCCAGCTTTTTTTGCCTAGTCCGTTGTTTGCGTTTAGGCTATGGCTGATTGCTGCTGTACAAGGGAGAAAGTCTTGGCAGAAGGGAATGAATTATGGAAACAACACGAGCTTCGGCAGAGGGGACTTTTAACACTCACTTAATGTTTTTTTTGTGGGGAAAAAGACCAAACTCAGGGTAGTTAGCCTATTGACCGTATAATATTCTTTCTAACTACTAAGCTTGTATGTGAAAAATGGAATGTAGAATACATTCTTCAAATGTATTACAGAGTTTAGGAAGCCAAAGTTTTAATGAGCACAGTGACTTCAGAGATAACTAATGCTTCTCGATTACTAACAGATTATTTTTCCTTTACATACAAAGCCACTCCACATGAGCAGACTATAAGTTTCAGTGACACATGGAGTCACTAAAATACACGTACTGTACTAAGTATAATGTATTACAGTTTTTGCAAGTACAAAAATGTGTAATATTTTCCACTCAAGACCTCTCAAGCACTGAAATTTATACGTGTGCCTGCTGTCGATAGTGATCATGGAGTCCCTTGGCCAAAAGAGTTGCCAGTTATCTCCCTTCCAAGTTTTGGAAGGAAGGCGATGGTTCAACAAGTCAGTCATTTTCCACAAAGTCTTATTAACCCGTAAGAAACCACCCCATTAATGTGATAGTTAAGAGAATGCTGGGACTAATGTTTTTGTGTTGCATCTCTTGGAGCTGCCTACAAAGGAGCAACGTTGAATAACTAAATTATAACGAGAGTATGGTTGTGGGATTTTTGTATCCTGTTACACTTGGCTGAAGGGAGCTTTCTTGGAGCAGAAAGCTCCTACAGAAATTTGAAGGAGTTGGAGCAAGGGCAGACCGAAGTTCTCATGGCAGGGCTGCTAGAATGAGGTGACACAGTGCTGCAAGTACATTTCTTGGGCTTACGTGGAAGTTTGGACAAAATTAGGTTTCAGAACAACTCAAGTAAACAATACTGTCATTTAAAAAAAAAAATCAGTCAAAAATCAATATTAAATGACAGTTACGTAAAAGGCATTTTGACAGGAAATGGGACTGAGGAGAAGAGAAGTGGATGTCTCACGTAAGTGCAAATTGCTTTCTGCGCTTCCTAGCTGCCCGTGTGAAAAGCTGTTAGGGTTGGGCTTTTTTAAGGATCCAGATGAATTTCAGATCTAGTATTTTAAACTAATGAATAAAATTTATGGGTCACTTTATTTATATTTTTTTTAACAAAACCAAACGATCCTTACTTACGTTAGCTGTTAAAGTATTTTAGTGACATACAATGTAGTTGTTGCAAATAAATAACAAATACTGCTTACAGATTGTGTTATGCAAAATGCATAGAGGTGAGCGGGGGTAGCATGCCAGTGCTAAAGTTAATAATATATCAATTCAATGTTGCTGTTGCTCATTTCAAAGAGAGGAGGGGGAAGGGTTGGAGAAACTGGAACTACATTTCATGTAATCGTAAGGTGGTATAATCTGGTAGACTAATCCTGGTAGAGAGGATGGATTCCTAACTTATATATGTTTGTTCATTTTTATACTAGAAATAACAAATGCATTTTGGAACAAAATACAGTTATAAAGTTTTGAATTTCTCTCAATGTGGAGAAAAAAGAGAGTTCTTTTTTTAATGAGAAGGACTTCATCTGCTGTTAAAGATAATGGAGCCTGAGGCATTTAGCAGCCTTCCTGGAGAAACATAACACTTTGCAGGGCTAGACCTGAAGTGTTTCTGCCATAAGCCAGTAATTAGCAGACACAGCACATCTTTGATCAAGATCTGAATAAAGGACACTGTGAAACTATTCTTTTTGTTTTCCTTTTCTTTGCAAGAGAGAGATGGAGAAGGTTGTAGCTTGCTATGCGGTTTTGTCTGAGGATGTAATTTTATGGCAAATTTTTACTTTAAAGCTACACCTTTAATTTTGATCATGGTTATTTTTCTTGGCTGAGTTGCGTTTTTTTCTTTTTTTTTTCTTTTCTTCCCTCCAGTACATTAGCACTAGAGAATGTCTTCTTGTTAAGATGAGATATCATGAATAGCTGCACACTGTGGGTGAGGCCAAAAGGAAGTATGAGGGTGAGCTGGAGTAATTGCAAACATTAGATATTTACTCTTCACTGCCCTATTAATTGTATAATTCGCCCAAATGACTTCATTCTTAAAAAATGCTGAGAATTCATCTGATCCTTCTCATGACGCACCATGTTACTGCTGTTTGGTTTTGTGTTTTTTTTAAATACCATGGAAGATTTCTCTCATGATGAGTCACCAAATCATTAAGTTACCTCTTGGCATTTTCAGCATTTTTCCTTTTTGCCTGTCTGTCTATCAATCTAAGTGGGGGTTTTTTGGTGTTTTTTTGTTTGTTTATTTTGGAGTTTGTTTGGTTCTTAAATTGCTCTTCCTAAAGAGGATCTGTCAGGCTTTGCTGCTACGGATTTAGGTAAAACTGTGGAAACGAAGATACAGTATATGCCATTAATGGTCTAACACTATTCCCTGCTTTAGGTCACTGTAGATTGCTAATGGTCAGGCAGAGAGGCAAAAGGTAGAACTGGTAGAAATGGGCAGAAACTGGCAGAAATGGGCAGAACCCAAAAGATGATCAGATTTCTGTGATGGTAGAAGTGGAAGTGTTTCAGTGTGGCATTAGGGAGCTCTTGTGGTTGCAATTATTTCAAACTCTCTGCACCTCTGGGGCTGGTCAAACCTGTAGGAAAGGCTTGGGTAGACAAGGATCATCCCTAGTGAGAACTCTCCAAAAATCAGGCTTTGTGCATGTGGCTACTGCAGCAGGACACTGCTGGAGTGAAGATAACTATGGGATATCATGTATGGAGAATAGAAGGTGGTCAGCACTACTCTGTTGGTTTCCAAGCTATGGTACCCGACTCAAGCTTTGTTTAACTACGCAGAATATTTTTCAGGACTGTGAAGAAGTGATTTCTCATTTTTGCATGAGAATGCAGAAATCTTTAGCCTTCCACAGGTCAGGGAAGTATTTTTCTCCTTGTTTGTGGATGTTTCCTGTTGGAGATAGGAGCTGGCACAAGAAAAATAATATTGGTCCCTCATCTGCTTAACATAAATGTGTTATTAAGAAAAGATGTCTGGAGAGTTGAGCTTTTCATCTTTGTCCAAAAGGATCACCCAAGAAGTGCAATTTACAGTGTGCAAAGCAATGTTTCACATCATGTATTTCCTAGCTCCAAGTCAAATGCATGCCTAAAAACGGTTGTAGGAAGCAGTGGAGACCCGTGACTTACCCCCGCCCCAAAAAAATGCCTTCAAGTAGTAGACTATGGAGATGCGCTCCTCACCATGGCTTACCAGGATAGTATCTTTTACTAAAAAGGCACCTGTATAACAATAATTTGCAGAATCAAATTAGTGAGTAACTGGTTGTAAAATTTTTTTTTCTGCAGTCAGTGAGGCAATGCTTTCAGAGTTCTTGTATTTCGGGTAAATAACTTAAGTGTTCCCTCCTCCACTCTACTCTTAAATAGCAGATTTTCTTGCTAATGCCTTTGAAAGACTGTGTAGGTTCTCCTGTATGACTGGTGGCGATTTCCCATTCACAGTCTCAAGTGAAACTTTTCTACCCATTTCTAGTTTGACCTGTGCATCCCATCCAATACCTTTCTGAAATTTCAAGGCCTCGTTGGCTAGCATGTAAATTGTGGTGCCATTGACCTCACACATTTATTTTCAGCAGCATCCATAGTTATTGAGTGAAAGATTTAAGGAAACAATGTGAAGTTGGCCACGGCTTATCTTCACTGCTTAAAATAACGTAGATACCTCGGAGAGTGGTGTGATCTTTAGTGACATTTTAATTGTTGGCACACTTTGAAATAGCCAGCTGGGGCATCACAGATAGACTACAGTTATGAAGCCTTGCAGATACCATCTAAATGCCAAACTTTTGAGTAGCAAAATAATGCATTTATATATAGATTAAACATGCAGTAATCAGAAGTGCCTCACAAAGTGTGCCAGTAATTGTGAACAGCTGCATTAGAACAATGCAGCTGTTAAAACTCCTCCATGCCCCACAATACATGTATTTGTCTGGTCCAAATATTACTCATTACTATATGCTTTTTTGAGGATACAGAGAATCATTTGGGATGCATTCATTTGAGGAAATCAGTCCTTAATTATAGTCTATCAAGGGAGCGAAAGGTATAAGCAAACCCACCGACGTTAAAAAAAAAAATAAGCCAACCCCATTCTCGCACAGCAAATGAACTGTATCTTGCCCTGAGGATCTTTGCTTTGGTGTCTGAAAACAAATATCGCTGTAACAAAGTTGTATACTGCGTGTGTGTATGGTGTCTAATGCATTGCAGTGCTACCTCCTCACAGGCTTCAGCTGTATTTGCAAAACACACGGTGCTGCTACAGGCATACATAATCCTCTATGTCATTTTAATTACTATTCTTTGTATACTGTGTTTGGCTGCTCATTACTCTAAAGGGGGTAAAATGCCTGGCCAAATCTTGAGCCTGTTTACAAGGGAGTAGGTGAGAATATTGAAGGACAGGGCGCTCTGATGTGTCAACGTAAGTTGCCTGTCTCCATGTGTTAGGACAACTCTCTGGCCTTTTTCCGTGGAATCAGTAATATAGGCTCTTTGAGGCATTTGTTGAAAGAGGTAATGATAAGTTTAGATGTGGAAGAATTATTGTTTTTTTTCTTTTCTCAGAAGAATTGCTCCTCTCTTAGCGGGTAATAAATTACTTCTCAAATTTTGCCCGCTGTTTTTATGGCAGCTATAGTCATTGAGTTAGAGCAAGCCTGGCCTGTATGGGCAGTCTGAAAAAGTTACCGCATTTGATTCACTGAAAAAAATGAGACCCTTCAAATTATAAGTACCAGCAACTTAATCCAGCAACCGGACAGGATTTTATGTGGTATGAGACGCTTGAAGATCTCCTCCTGAAGCAATTGAACCTGAGGTTGAGAGGTGTCAGCTCTTAATTGCCAAAATCTTTTTTGTGGCTGGGGTGGCATATTTTTGTTAAGAAGCACATAGTGTTACTCCCTGCATGAAGTACACCAAATTTGTCGTGTGACTGAGAACAGAGATAGTTTAACTGATGACTTTCTTTGTGTTTTTGTTTCCTACAAATTGCTTCATTTTACACTTATTTATATGGCCAGAGGTATTTGTTTTGTACTTGTAACTTTTAATTTAAAGCATTACACATAGGATGATTAATTAAAGATAAATATGAGAAAATTGAAAGTGATTTAATCATTATGTCGTAACAAACCAGTAGCAAAAATGGAGACAAGAATGCTTTAGCCTCTTCTAGCCATACCAGTGGGTAGCTATAAAAATTATTGGTAGTAACAGCTAATGTTATTCTGTGCCTGTTGCTGAGGCGTGTTTCATGCCAGTGAGTGTTTGAGGACTGGAACATAAAGTTGAAGAAATTCTTTCACCATGATGGAAACCGGTCTTGTCGTCATTGTTGTCATCATGCTGCCTATGCCTTGTTTTCCCCTTGGGGGTTTTTATTAGAGGAAGCCTTCAGCAGCCTCTGATTAAGCTGCAGAAAGTTAAGTCATACAAAGGAGAAAAAGAGCAAAGCTGTCAAGGTCTCAGACCAGGAAATGCAGGGGAAGCCGGCGCCTCTGTGTGAGGAGCTGCACTTTGGAAGTCTGGTGTGCTTTATCTGCACTGCAACTTCCGAAGGAATACAGCGGCACAGATCTGATTTTGACTGCATTACCGATTTACAAACAGCCTGATTAAAAACTTCTTGAGGCTGACATGACTGTATTTTTTGTAGTGCTTTAGGACACTGGTCAATACTTTTTTTTCTCCTCTATATTAGTTACGTAAAGCAAAATGTTAATAGGAAGGTATCAGAAAGTCAAGAAAGTGATGACTCTCAGCGAATGCTAGGCAAAACTTTCTTGCTGCTGCTTTCGAGTCTCCAATGCTAGTGTTAAATCAAATGTCCATTGAATTCAATAGTTTAATGAGACTGCCAGAAAGACAACGAGCTTGAAAAACAGCCGGTTGACCCAGGTCCAAAAGTTTTCTGATCAAAAAGTTTCTAAAGCGCTGTTGGTTTACTTCCCAGAACCTGAAGTAGCCTTGGGATTTGGCAGTCGCTCGGCAGTCATGCGTGAGCAGTGGTGCTTCCTGTGCTTCGGGCCAAGTCTAGATAAATGGAAAAGCTTGCATTTTGGAAAGTTGAAACATTTCTTAGAATATTATTCTTTTTACCTGTGAATTTGAATAGTGTGTGAATATTTATGGGAGTGAAACTTTTGTCCCCTTTCTCGGATAATGGGGGGAGTTTGATATATTATCTGGATTGTATGACATGCTTAATGGCATTTATTTCAAATATTCTTTTGGAAATTGACTTAATCTTGCTCCTCTTGTCCCAATGTTAAGAATGGGAAAAGAATAATTTTCACTGTGTTCTCTCTACTATGGGTTCCTTATGGCTTCAAATCTGGTACTGTACAGGCAGTGTCCCTGACCCAGTGACACCCAAGTCCATCCTACCTCGGCCCACTGTGTAATCTGTGTCATTTTTTCCTTCATAAACACTCATTATCTCATTGTTTGGGTGCCACAAATAATGTTACTTGTCTCTATTTACACTTTTGTTTATCAAATACAGAATATGCCCCACACCTGTTGCTTTCCTTTGAAAAGCACATCTCTCCAACATGCACAGTTTATGATGCTAACTTGCAGGCATTCTTTAATTATAAAAGGGTATGTGATGATCTGTCAAGGGACAGTTGTCTCTAAATGGATTAAAAGAAGCTTACATGGTTTTAAAATGGACTGTGCCCTTCATGTGCTGAAAATAGTTCAAGTTAGCTTGAACTGGCTAAGTAGTGTGTTTAGTACCTACGCAGGTAACCGCTTAGTTTCTTGATTTCATATAGTAGCTTTTGCACCTCTGTGAATGTGGGATGTAAAGAATAGAAAAAAAACCCCAAGGTAAATGTGTGAATTGACCAGTGTTGTTAGATAAACTGTTCCTAAGCATCATCCCACAGGAAAAAATGAGACACTGTTTAAATAAAACCTGTCCTCTGCCATGCAAGATCATCTCTCAGCTGTTCAGAATCAAAATTGCAGTGTCCTGACTCATCAATAGGGCACTTCCTACCTTCCTCTAGTAAAGGGTGGAATGAGAATAAATTAATGATTGGCTGTTTGGAAAATAAATGTCTTCCTTAAAGATAGTGGTAGTATCATGGAAGTGTAACGGCATGGGAAAGATGGCATTTTTGGTAATGCTGGGAAAAGCAGGCAGGTTTTCAGGTATACAGGATTTTCTAGAAAATCTAGAAAAGAAAGATAGATACAATTTGAAAGCCACCACTGCAAGTTTAACTAGATATAGATCTGTTACACCACCTAATAGAAAGGTAAGTGGTAGCTGCAGAATCAACTGTCTGTTAATAGCTGAATTCCACAGCTGTGCTGCTTTGGGAGGTTTTTTTCGCCCAGTTTTTGAAAAATTACTGCCTTTGAAAAATTGCAGGGTATTGTCAGTAGAAAGTCATGTCTGTGGCACAGAACCACAAAACCCCATGAGGTAATAAAAACACATATTGTGCCTGTCAAACGTTGTTCACTTACTTTCGTCTTGCCTTATAGCCGAAGCAATGTTTGCAGCATTGTGAAAAACCTCAACAGGTTTTGTGACTGTCAGATGTTTTGCATCTGTTTTGCATCAGTGATTAGTTGCCCACAAAAGCAGTTAATTGCTTCGTATGCTGTGAGCATGCTGTGAATGTTATCCCCTAAGTATTTTCAGCTGAGAAGGGTAAAAGCTACTTTTTCGAAAGCTAGACTGTGGGAAGGGGAAACGTCTTTAGTTAGCTGGATTGTTTGGAGTCAGATGGGATTATTAATTTTTTTTCTTCTTTCACAGTTGTTACAAGTGACATAAGAATTACGGCGCTCTGTTTTATGCACCTTTACTTAATCAGTGTTAGAGTTTCCAGTATAATTGGTTCCTTGCCTACTTTATTGACTACAGGAATTAACAATTTGAGATCACTGCTGCTTTTCAGTCTTTCTTGCCTAGCTCTTGCAGTAAACAAAATAATCTCCAGCTACAACTCCTACTCTGGCAGTTGCTCTTTCACTTCCCTTTCCCTTAAAGATGTGGTGAGAACTGTTGACCAGGCTAACTTGAGGCCTTCTAGGTGTAAGACTTATTTCAAATAAAAGTTTTTTGATATCTAAAGCTATGTTAGACAGGCGTGTCGAGACAGAAATAGCTTTTCTCAACACGTTAGACCTGCAATGCATGCTGCTAAGCCAGTGACCTTCAATATATAAACATACAAACAATACATGGAAATGATAAAGGGCCACAAAGGTGAGGACCTGTAGTGGAGAAGTTAACTTCTGGCAAGTGCATGTTCATTAAATTGATCCTGTAATAATTCTGTAGTGTGACTTACAGTGCTTCAACTCTGCTGTCTGCAGCCACTACTACCTGTGGTGATGTCCCCTGTGGGGACAGGCTGGGGGAGCCCCTCTAAACACACTTGCTGCAATGAAGACTGGGACACGTACGTGCTGGCTGCAGTGTGCCTGTGGTGGAAAGGCACAAGGTAGTCCTTGCGGCAGCTTGCCAGCCAGGCCCTGGGCTTGTGCACCTCGAGGGTGGATGCTTACCTTTCACTGCTGGGGCAGCGTAGGAGGGAGGAAAGAGACGCCCGAGGGGCTGGATGGGAAAGAAAACTTGCTGGTTTGGTGGTGAGTTGCGCTCTGGAGTCAGACAAATGCTTAATGGTATTCCTGACCTTAACTGGAAAGAATTAAAACCATAGTGTGTCCTATTAAAAGCAACATAGTTCATCCTTGTTAATATATTTAGCCTCGCGTATCTTTATTGGTTCTGCCATGTCCCTGGCTTTTCTGGACCAGCCCCAGGCCCAGCGATTTTCCTGACAGCCACACGTTTGCAGCAGGCTCTTTGCATGTCCATGCAGTTGAGATGATGTACAACTGCAAACATCACAGATGGAAATTCAGAAATTGTAGTGTTACGTTGCTCATATTGTTCCCAAGTCATTGTGAGTTGATAAGAAGCAGGAGGTGTGTGAGGAAGCAGCTGGGATTTGGCCAAAGACACCAGGGCTTCTGGGGCCTGGGTGGGTGGCACCTCTTCTCATGCTGGTGTGACCCAGTGAAGGACATGGCTCTTCTTTGTTATTGCTGCATGACACCTCGGAAAAAGATTTTTGTCTCATTTGGTTAACTATACTTCCACTACATTGCTCAGTTTTTCTTGAAGCTGTGGATGGGTGAGCTGCTTCGTAGAGGAGCTTAGCTCACATAGTAAGTAAAATATAATACTCTAATGGCTCTCTAAATTGGGAAATTCTTCATTTGAGAGTAAAAATATTAATATAAATGTTAATTCCTAAGCATGCACTTAAGGGGAAAAAAATAAAAATCCCAAATAAGGATATGTTGGGGACTGGGGAGCTGTGTGTCATGAATTTCCAGCTAAAATAGATACGACTGCACTTTCAAGCTTATTTGGGCTGTGTTTTAGACAAAGGAGGTAATTTAAACATTAGTCACCATATGGTGGAGAGCGCTGGAAAAAATAATTTAGTGTTTAGTTTTGAATCTCCTAAATTATAACCTAGATTTGATGACAGACTGAAGTCAGCATGAAGTTGAATGGTTTTTTGGGGTTGGTTTTTTTTTTTTTTTTGAGGGCTTTGGAGGACTGACTAGGTCTGCGAGTCATTTAAACCTACGTTTTTCATTAATCTGGCTTTTTTAAAAAAGAGGGCTTGCTGTGTTAGAATTAGTATCTAATAAGCACTTCTAAAGAAATCAAATTTATACATTCCACTTTATTAAAAGTACGTGTATAATTGTTTTGTCTTATTTGCACTTAAGTGTTATGTGGATACTGTTACTTGGCAAGGCAGCTTTAGGAAAGCTTAAAGAAAAGAAAAAATTCAGTTTATAACAAGGCATAACTGACAGAAATGACCACCATCACTGAAGGTAATGTATAAGGAGGTCTTATATACAGGCCATTAGCTTTCCTATCGCTTGTGAGTAACCAAACAGTGGCAACGTGGGATTCCTGCCTACCAAACTCAGTCATTTAGGCACGCTGAGCTACCACTTGTATGTAGGACAACTGTCAGTGATCTGCCATACAGGATTGCAAGGCACCGGCCATACTTGGTACTGGGGGTGCTTTACCTGTTCGGGTTCTGACCGGGGAGTCATGGGCAGGTACGGACAGAGGTACCCCCTAGTCCAGTGATGGTCATACACATGGGCTCTCCAGGTTTCCATATTTGCCTTTACGGGAGTGAGAAGTGTGTGTTTAAAAGTCCCTGGCAGTCAGAAGGTAAGTGAGATAAATTCTACAGGATTTTTTTCTTAGCTTTCTGTTTGGTTTTTGGTTTTGCTTTAATAGAATAAAATATTGTCTGCCTGCACTTAAACTCTCTTTACAAATGCATTCGGTAGGGTTGCCACAGACCACAGGAATGAGACTATGACCAGTGGTTGCCTTTGGGAGGTCTTGAAAACAACTAATTCTATGAGGGTAGGAATACCAAAGCAGAGGGCAGCTTCTTTCTCTCCTAAAATGTCAGCGCTGTTTATTTTAACACTCAACGATGAAATCCCAAACCTTATTTAAATTTCAGAGGGGGGACCTGTGTTTTATTTGGCCAACTCAAATAGCCAGTAAAGCAAGAACATAATTTTTCTTGCTTTTACCTGACCTAGTGCTTCATCGTAGTTTAGTGTGCCAGGGGTGTGTACAATGTGAGGATGCGAAGGTATTATGTAGCGTACCAAATGTAAAATGCTGACATGCGCATTATATTAATTCTCCCTCTTTCAACTTACTGAATATGTGGAATCTGTTGAGAGTAACTCGCAAGCTAATATTCCAAGGCTAAATGTAATGAAGTAAGGTGTTAAGTATTATCTCGAGGTACTATTCTGTCAAGAAATAAATACCGATATTCTCAGCGTACTCCATTAAATATACCTCATCAAAGCACATGAAGCACAAAAGACATCAGGCATTTAAAAATGCCCCATTTGACTGTAGAGGTCCTTTTTTGTCATTTCAAATACAAATGGAGCATCCACAGAAACTCTTCAGTATTTTGTTAATGCTGAGACAACTGTCTCTCACACTGTTTGCATTTTAACATCTGATTTATTACAAGTTTGCAGCCTGCAGTTTTAGTACAAGAGGAGAAATAATGCATTTTTAATGTAAGAATTAGTTTGCAGAATGACATGTTCATACTGAGACTCCTGGAGATATACGGTATCTGAAATGCCATTATGCATCCCGCCTTCTCTTTGGTTTAAAGTTGCCATTTGCTCTCGTAAGCCGGCAGTCAGCACTGAAGTCTGTGTTGTTTGATTGTAATTAACATTTTCATATTTGTCATGATTTGATATGTTCAACTAAATGAAACCTAACAAACTAAACTAGACCAAAGAGAACTTTCAGACTTAAGAAATAAAATGTTGTTGACAGCCAGCTGTTGGTATGTTAGCAAGCACCATGACCAGAGTATAGATTTGAAAACATTACTGTATGTATTAAGGAGACAAAAAAAGTCATCTCCTTTTTTCAGTGACTGCCGCAGATTCTAGTTCTCATTGAGTAGTACTTAGTCATAATTTTGCTACCTCTGCTTTGCCATGCATTGGGATGTGTGCAAGTTTGCAGTCTTGAGGCCGCATGTCCTTGTGACAGCAAGATTGCTGAAGCACTGAGTTACTGACTGGTGTTGCCCAGGGCAGCGTGTATGTTTCTACAAGACTGTGGGAAATGTAGTTGTATGTTATATTAGTGTATGTAAGGCAAGCATTTCTGATGGTGTATAAGTTGCAACAACAAGCAAGCTTAAGAATGTTCTTGCTTTTCTATTGTTGTGAGCCAGAGCAAGGTTGGTAAGAAATGAATTATGGCTGTGACAGAGAAAGGGCTTGGGTCTAAGCAAAAAAGAAATGTATTTGGATTGTTCCTTTTTTCTGTGCTTTAAATTACATCTGCATTTGTTTTCTTTCAGATAACCCCTAGTGAAAGTCATGGCTTGTTATACATATTAAAGGTTTTCTGCTTGTCATCTTTTTTCATGAGTTGGCTAATTTATGAAAAGCAAATGCATTTAGCTTTCTGCCCTGTCAACTGACTGCTCTCTAGAAATAAAATGAAGCAAACTAACAACTGCAGACTACAATGGCACAACCACTAAAACATCAGGTCTTCAGAAGGAAGATCTGACCAGTGGCTTTTCAGGGATGTAATATCTGCTGCCAAAACTGTATCCTGATTGATGAGCCAGGAAAAA
Organism: Stercorarius parasiticus; assembly: GCA_013396915.1. Taxonomy (NCBI): domain Eukaryota; kingdom Metazoa; phylum Chordata; class Aves; order Charadriiformes; family Stercorariidae; genus Stercorarius; species Stercorarius parasiticus. The sequence continues at coordinate 425,796 of VWZL01006099.1, read as the reverse complement.
GGAGTTAGTTTTGAAAATGAGAGGGGTGGCAAAAATTCCTTCCTTTCTTCCTTCCTCCTCTTAGAAAAGTTGTGTTCAGAACAACAAATACAGTTTTGTGGAAAGTCTTCCAGCCTTTACTTTACTTCATCAATGAAGGTTTGCAGCTTCTTCTTGTTGTATCTCACACTAGAGTTTATGAGCAATCCTTTTAGTTACAGAGATACAAGAACACCAAACGCAATACCTATGTTAATACTGGTATTGCATGCTCCCCTTATTTATAGAGGGGCTCGTAATCACAGTTACCTTCTTGTGACCTTTCCATTGAATTCGGCACCTGCTTTTTAAGTTACGAATATAATATAGTGCATTTCCTAAGGGGCAGAAGGACTGGGGATGGTGGGACTTTAAATGGAGCTCAGAGGAGAGACAAATGTGAAATGTCTTTTGGATTTTAGGTTCAATGAAGCTTTAGGGATTTACTGGCTGAGGGTATAGGCTTCTGTTGCGTGGTTATACACGCAGGACAGCTGAGACTTGTCCAAAACCATCCTGCTTTGCATTGAATTTACTTTCAATGCTAATTATTGAGATTACAGTGTTTTTGTTGATGATTGGTTTTTGGAGATGATGTATCAAATTGTACTCATTGCAGAAGCATGAAATACTGTAGCTTTATCTTTAATAATGGGTTTTTCCAGTTATTGGCAATTATAGAAGGGCTCTGTTGAATTGCTTGTGTCTTTCTTTTTTTTTTTTTAATGGGTGAAATACTTGGAAAGGGAATGAATAAAAGGAGAATTTGAAGAATGAATAGTTTTTTCTGGGCATGTTGCTCACAGCGAAGAGCAGACTAATTCATTTTCCTAATAAGGCTGCACTGGAAGTTGGAATGTTTTGAATTGCATTAAATGTCATGAAAGTATTCATTGGAGAGGAACGGCTTGTGGTATGTTTAGAGAGCAAATTTGATCATGTTTGGTCGAAATGAACTGTTTACACAGTCTAAATATAGCGCGTTTTTTTTCCTGAAAGATTAAACGACTTTGATGTAGAAATCTGTGCGAAAACTTTTTGCGCTTTCATTTTCAGTATTAGGCTGTCAGTAAGTGATGGCTGCTGCTTCTGTTTTTTGTAGTCTATAATAATTCATATGAAGCTTCAAACTGTAACTGTTTGCCAAGGTCTTTTGTGTGTACTGTTTATAATAAGCATTTATACCGAGCTTTTATGTCTCTGTATGTTATTGAAAATATTGCATAAACTAATATACTGAACTGCTAGTTTTAAATCATTCAGAAAATATCCTGCTTCAAGCCATCCTGCTTTTCTAGTAAGTAGCAACGGGGCAAGTGTGTCATCTCATTTTGAAAGCCTTTATCATCAGTTATTCATACATTCAACATGACCAAACCAGCATGAAATCCTAATATATTTAATTGCTAGGTGGCAAGCGAAGTGCTAACAGCTAAGAAAATGTACAAGATTCTGCAGTTTAATTTT
>VWZL01006099.1:409219-424286 GCA_013396915.1 Stercorarius parasiticus | reverse complement strand
TTTTTTTTTTGCTATGCGATTTGGTAGTATCTGTCAAAATCTTAGAGATCTTAAAGGGAAATTGCCCTGAAGGAAGTATTTTCTTAAATGTATGTGTTGGATGTGTTTTGCTTTTCAGCTTGCAGGGTGCATTTCCTTTTGTACTGTCTTGTCTAACCACCATGCATTTTTCACACTCAGATCTTGGTGGCTCAGTTTGCTGGGTGAGCATTTTCTTTATATGATACAGGATAAATCACAGATTTTAGTTTGATTATGGTCTGTAGTCAACAAGGCCAAGTTAAACTGTTTGAAGTATGTCTGTGACACACAAATTTATATCCTTGTTTCAAGTATGTTTGGGTGAAATAAAGTAATGTTATGCTGCCTGACTCCAACGTTAAAAGAGCATTGGGAACATTTCAGTTATCAAGCCTTTTTTTCACCCTTTTTTCTTTTCCTTCTTTTTCTGTGATATTTTTGAAGATGAATTTTGAAGAGTGTGTCATCCAATCATCTGGAAATAGTGGTTTGAAATAACTTTTTCTCAGTACTATATTGAACGCAGAGCAAGCTCATCCATTGCAAACTCAAATTTGATTATTTTGTAAAAAAAAAACACCAAAAAACCAAAAAAAAAATTAAGTGTATTCCTTTTATGAGACTGAAACTTCAAGATCCAGCATTAGCAAAGAGAAGGTTTTTTTCTCAAGCATGAAATATGATAGTTGAATAATGAATGTCTTTCTATTTCTTAGTGCTAGCTCAGCTTAACAAATAAACAAAACATTACAAGTTGTTTTATTTAAAAAATGTATACCTAAGATACGGAGCAGGAGGCATGCTTCCTTCTAACTCTGGTCTTAAAAAAGAAAGGCTTCCATATGTGTTGGCATTTTTTTTCCTTCTTGTTGCTTTTGTTGCTGCAAATTGACAACTCTGCAATTAGGAGTGATTAATGATGCACCCCGGTGCTTTGGAGGGCTGGAGGTCAGTCTTCTCATAGGCTGCACGCTCTGTGGGAAAGGGGAGAATGGACCTGTTCCTCAGAGCGGACAAAACCCTCTCTATGTTGAGAATTACTGTTGATGTGGACATAATGTGTGTCAGCAGCGATGCACAAACGGTGAAGGCAAAGTGCAGAAGATGATCTTTTCATGTGATGTTTGTATTTGTGGTTGTTTGGGGGTTCTTCTCCCCTTTTTTTCTTCTGCCAACGTAGCATGTGGATTATATGCGTTTTTGTAAGTTAGTTACTGAACCTGCAGCAGGATTGCTGTTGCTGGAATCTGATGAGCACTGAGGGCCAATTGGCTATGAGGGAAGGAGTAAACATTTTGAATGTAATTAATAAAAAGAAAAAAGGGATGGGGGAACTAAAGGGGGGGAGGGAGAAGAGGGGAAAAAAAGGAAAATAAAAAAGGACTTGTTAAATGGACCAAGTGTGCCTAATTCAAATCTAGCTCTGCACGTTTTGCTAGTAAAAATAGAAAAGATGGTTTATACAATAGAGGTGTTTTAAATTGTAGCCTCCATTAGTTGATCTCCAATTAGACAAACCTCTTTGCCTCCAGGCAAATTATCTTTTGGAAATGGGGATCCAGATTCCATTCTTCAAAACCAAATTTAGATGATTTGTCGGAAATCGGGGTTGTGTGATTTCAGGCAGGATAACAATTGCTGGTTCTTGGAACATTAAGGTGCCAGCTCTTCCTAAGCAGCTACCAAATATGGCCTGAAATGTTTTGAAATGTGGCAGGAAGACGCTTTTCTACCGAAACAGCATGAAAAGGCTTAAGTGTAACAGCAGCAATGTCTGCAGACAAAAGTTAGTGTGTCAGGTTTTTTGCTGGGTGTTTTTGTTTGTGTGGTTTTTTTTTTTTTAATTTTGTGGGTGTTTGTATTTTTGCATATAAGTATATGCAAATTCAAAAAAACCCAATCAAGTGAGATGCCTTTACCTGTAACGTGTTGCCAGTTCGCTTTAGGTATAACAAAATCCGTCAATTCTTTATCTTCTTCATCCTTTCCATTGTGATACTTCCTTTCCATCCCACCACTCCATCGTAGTTTCAATGCACCCATTGTTTGGAAGAAATTTTTTTGCCATCTACTGTGGAGTTCAAGTGACACTAACCTTATCTTTGAAGACCAAAGACTGTGCAAAAAGTTTCTGTATTATTTAACTTCCTAAGTCCTTCAGAAGGATTTTTGTTGTTGTTGTTCTACAAGGAAGCTTTCTGTTTTAAGCCTGAATAAAGGCTGCACACTGTTTAAAATGCGATTTGTCTGACCAGAGCTTTTGAGTTATGTGACACAGTTTCTTATGAAAGGATGGAAAATAATAAGCAAATTGGAGCTAAAGTCTCCTAACTGCTGATATGGTGTATGAATTTACAAATGAAATAGTACCTGATGATAGATGCTAAAGTTCCTAATGTTGTATCTGGATAAATTCATCCAGCTTGTTTTTGCCTTTTCCTTGTATTAACAATGTTGTAGGTTTAACTTGAATGCTTCTCGTTTCCTTTAGAGGAAACAAAAAAAAATATTTTATATATCTGTGGGTGGACCTGGTGAGTTGGAAGAGGGAAACGCTTAAACATTAAAGAACTTGGTTTTTATGATTATGTGTATGTTTTTCCTCTTCCAGAGTGGCTTCTGTACAAAAACCTGATCTTATTCATGTACCAAAGGTATGTTCATCATCGCAACCAAGAAACGTAGCATGTGGCACTAACTGTTACCCATCTGTCAAACCCTGTTGTTGATAAGCACTGTCATTCAAACTTTCCTTTCAATATAACATGCTTGGTTTCCATGTTTTACATTAAGAGTATTGCAGCTTTTGAATCTTTGAGTGATTTTATTTTTTACCCTAAAATGAATTGAGAGACCTGGCAAATGATTACCCACAAAAAAACCCAAACAACAGTGAATAAATGTTATATTCCAACTCAAATTTTTTTAGAAAGGTATTGATTAAGTTTTTCCTCTATCCCTAAGAAAGAAACAGTAGTAGGGTTTTTGGTGGTGGGGTTGGTTGTTTGGTGTTTTTTTAATGGGCACTGAGATCTTCCTTTGTATTTACAAGAAGCTTATCTAAATATTAGAATCTTATCTAAATACAGAAAACAGTTCCCCTCACTTTCCTTAGAGCCCTGGGGAATTATTTGTTCTCAAGTTCTTCTAATGTTATATTCTCAAGCGATAGTTTCAAACCCCCATTTTTGATAAGAAGGCTGTTTGCAATCCTGAAAATGCTTACAAACAGGCTTTACTTGAAAATCGTCTCCAGTGGACATAAATAATTTGTAGCATATTACTGTTGTGCTGGCCGTGATTTGAAAGGCCACAGTTTGAGAACCACTCTGTTAAAACATAGCTCCTGGGGGAGGAGGGGGGAAGGGTTTTTTTGAGTGTTTTGATCTGACAAGGGTATATGAAGACATTGGGACACATTGATGAAGTGCAACTGGAAAAACTCACTGAGTCCCAAAGCACGGGCCTCTGATAAATGAGCTCCAGGGCTCTGGTTCTGCTCTTAAGGGCTGTATCAACAGATCAATATATACAGTTTGTGTGTGTGCACATGCACATGCCGTTTGTGTATGGGGAATGTGCATATCTCAAATTGGGTTTGAGAGGTGGAATGTGGATTTTTATAAAAAACACTGATTTTTTTCCACATGAGTTACCCAGTGGGTTTTGCAGTAGAGTGGTTCTTCAGTTTGTCTTGAATTTGATTTGTGGGGCGTCTGTTTTGGATATGATGAGAGGAGTTAGCATCGTGGGATTTAATATCGATTGTGCATGCTTGGATCATTCCCTTTCTTTTCCTAAAATGCATGACTTTTTTTTTTCCCCATACATTTCATGGCTGCCGTCTCAATAAAGCTTGCTTCTGTGCTTCTTGGTTTCACGCTAGGCGGATTATCTCCCCTGAGAGCGGTGGAAATACCTGCTGAGGAATGTGCATGCGTTTGGTGTGGTTTTGTGTGTTTCTTTTTTGTTTTTCATCTCGCTTAGGGAGAACCTACAGAAGTAGTTAAGCCTGTGCCCATTGCCTCTGCTGTTGCACCCAAAGTCACTGCCACGGCGAGCGTGGCTTACAATAAGACACCAAGGCCATTTGGAGCCGTAACCACCTCCAAAGTCACCTCCATCCCATCACCGTCCTCCGCCTTCACCCCGGCTCAGGTGGCGGCTGCCGCCCCGGCCCCGTTTGCTGCTCCCGGACTGCATGTTAATGCCAAACCTAACGCTGAGCAGCGGTCACCCGTGCCAAGCGCTGCTAAACCTGCAGTTAATGTCCCACGGCAGCCCGCCGCCTACAATGCCGCCCCGAGCGACGGCGCCCAGGATGTAGCTGAGGGGCCGCGACGAGGATTCAGAGAAAACCAGGGGGAGAGTAAACAGCAAAATGGGTAGGTGGGATTTTTTTTTGCTGTGAGGGTCTTTCCTCGCAGGAAAAAAGCTGGGCTTGTTTAAGGGCTAAGTAAAACACAGCATGGAGGAGTCTTTTAATCCTCAGAAGGGAATCTCTGAGGAAGGACTCACACCTTTAAAGGGATGCTTCAAAGGGCCAAGCCAGACTTTCGGTGATGATTTTTCTTGGGAGTGACATATCAGTTTAGAGTGTCACAGCTAAATTGAATTGGGACCATGAATACAACCCTTTACACGAAGGGTTGTATCACGATGTGTTCTGGACCTTACAACAAGCCTGGTATTAATTTCGATGTCTGTGTCTCACTGTGTATTTTGACTCCTGATACGGTGACTGAAAGCAGCAGGCACTCAAAAATGCAGAGTGATCTGTCAAGAAGGGTCGGCAGGTGCTGTGATGGCCGGGAGTGAGATGCTCTGAAAGACCAACTGTAGCCCCGGTAGGACCAGTGAAGAAAGGTCCCTGAAGGGAGGCAAAGGAACAGATGTCACATTACTTCTCTGCCCAACACATAAGAAACTTTTAAGATGCGTTCAAGAAAGCTGGCAAGGTGCAGCGTTATAGTGTAAATAGTGTAAATACCTCAACTTTAAATGTTACCTTTACCTTAAAAAAGCAACACAGATTTAAAATTTGAATCATTTTTATATTCAAATAATTGTTTATGTTAATGTGAATATCGGAGACCCAACATTTAAGAGTCTGTAAGGCTACATAAAAGGCTTCTGCTATATCTGGTGTAGCATTTAGACTAGTAAACAACAGATTAGTAAATTAAACTGAGCCCAGCAGCAATCCTGGGCACTCGGGCCTGCACTGCTGCCCTGTTTCAGGGGCACGTTTTTGGCTGGGTCTGGCTTGGGCTATCCCAGAAATTCCTGGGCAGGGCGCGGGAGCTGCAGCGTCCCAGGGACCGGTTCCCAGCGGCTGCTGTGCTGGGGGGAGAGGAGGAGGCTGGGTGCGAGTGGTCCCATGCCAGTTGGCCTCCATGCCCGGCTGCACTGTCTGGCAGATTGAATTAAGTAATAAAAAGGTCAGGAGAAGAAACTGTAGGTCTCTCTTCAATATTAAGAACCTAAAACCTGTGCTTAAAACCTAAAAGCTGTGGTCACAGCTTTTTCCCATCCCTCAAAGAAACGGGGCTGGAGGACTAGGCCTAGCGCGTCTCTCCTCTGATATTCTTTCAGTATATAAGGTATATGAAGAAAGCCACAGAAAGATAAACATCCACATCAACTAAAATACAGAATAAATTGCAGTTTCAGTTGAGCTTCTCATGGGGAAAAAAAAAACTTCTTTAGGTACCTATTCCGTTTATACTGCAGTATGAATATTTTCCGTATGTGGACTCATATAATGCAGTCCATATGCATTTTATATCACACCGTTGTCGTGGTAACTTCCAGCCCTTTCTTAAACAGCTGATGGCAGAAGTCCACGCTGCATAGAAGTGGAATGAAATCGGGAGATCCCAAGCACTTGCTCGAAGCTGGTAGACTTGTTGAATACACTTTGGCAAGCCATCTCTTATCTTTCCAGGAATGCTGTTTTAGCAAATAACTATGTAAGGAGTATTCAAAAGCTGCAATTAGTACTGAAAAAGAGACACAATGCCATCAAAATTAAGTCTCCTGGAAGGAAGTGCTGCAGGCGTAGAGTACGTATTTGGTAATCAAAGGAGCATGACTGGCTGAGAGCTGTTACGTGCCCTACCTTACGGATAGGGGATGAATAATACCGACTGAAGAGTATTTATTGCAGCTGACAAGTGAAGAAATCCCTGTCTTGCTGCCAGCCTCGCAGATCTAGTTTGGAAAAGTTTGAAGATGTTTAGACCTGTAAAAAAACTACTTTATTTTGCCATTTTTCTTACAATAGTGCGTTTGGGCTGTCTTAATTCTCTTGCAGTCACAAGGTAGAAAATAAAAACAAGCAAACAAAACCCCCTAAAGTGATTATATTGGTCTGCTGCTACACTACTTACTTAGTTCTACTTAGAAGAATTACATTTCTACAACGATGCTCAGCTATCTCCCCATTTAAAATGGAATCAATGACATTTATGAAATATCAGAAACATGGATGTTTGGAATAATTGATCAATCTGAAATAAATTCCATTTTGCTTCTGTGTTTTGTATTATTCATTTTCTCCAAAAAGAAAAAAAGGCAACTTGTGTCTTGCTCATAGATAGCATTGCTGAGCGAATGCAGTTCTTCGGACATGCACCTTGTCGTACTCAGAATTTCCTCCCTTCCTCCTGGCTCCCCTCAAATGACATTCAGGATATAAACTATTTGCCTTCACTTCAGAATGGGGAAGGAAGTTTTGTTTCACTTGTTTAGTCCTGGCTTAGAAAGGAAGCAATTTGCCTTCACTAGACTGTGCACAATTACACTTTTATCAAGACCTTCTTGCCAACTCTTGCATGAAAACGTGCCTGCTGCTTGAAACAGGTAAGATGTCCACAGGCTTCACTCAGTTTAAGCTCAGCTGGGCTAAATTTTTCCCTCATAGGTTCTCTTGATGATTGTAAGTTTGACTTACATGATACATGGCTTTACCAGAACTTGGATCTGGAAACTCCTGTAATATTCAAGAAGCAAAGAATGTATTAACACATCAAATACTTTTTTTCCCTTGCAGATAACAACAGTGACAAAGTTAGTATCAACAACACTGGATCTGAATTATGGTCGATTTTCCTGTTGGAATAACCAGCATGTATTCTTGTTTTGCAAAATTATAGCTCTTACAGAGTTTTATATTTAAATTTTGCAAAACAGCTTCAGCTTTTCTTAGTAACTTCTTAGTGTAGTAAATGGTTTTGTCTGCATTGGACATGATGTGATCTTGCTTTTCATTGTGTTACTTTTTGCAGCTTTTTTTTTATTCCATAAAACTTCTGTGTGGTGTTGATGTGTATTGATAAATTCTTGGTGCACCTGTGGCTTACTGGTGTCAGTAGAACAACTAGTAAATGGTGAAATACAGCATAAAAGCAAAAACGGTTTGAGGACTATGGAATGAAGAGCCGGATACTGAATTTAAACAACATCAAAAAAGAGTAACATCCATATACTGTGATTTGTACATATTAGGGATGATAAATATGATCGAGGCTTTATTGGCTTATCTTTTTCTCCCCTTGCCTCAAGGCAGAGTTAATGGAGAGCCTGTCTCACTGCCTTTTCCTTTGTCTCTGGCACCACCTTGTTGCCTCAATGGGTCATTACTAGCAGATCCTTAAGGCTTTAAAAAGGGACCAGTAGGATCCACAAGAGAAGTCAGCAGGGTATTTTGTTAATAATACCACTTTCAACGAATGCAAAAGACTACTTATTTCACTGTGGTAGTTGCTAGAATGCAGTCAACTGCATGTAAATAATTACATTTCCATGTAGTTCCACACCTTTAATTACTGCTTTAATTTTCAGATTTTATTTTTGCTATTAATTGCTTTGCTTTACTTCATTTTTCTCTGTACTTGTACTCCATTCTGAAAATACCACTGTCTTTATTTCTGTACCTCTCCCTCTTTTAGTAAGTTTGATACGTGTACTTCACTAATACTGTGTGTCAATAAATTCAATCTTTCAATATAATTTTGTATGATACCTTTCACATCATTCTTTCAAGTATTAATTATTCTTTTAAGCTTAAGTATTTACTAATGCATTCCGTTGAATGGGCTTAATTCTTACTTGTTGACAATTAATAATTTACATCATTTTCATTCATATTTTCCACCTTTCTTCACCAGAAATACTTTGGACATTAAAAGTACAGTGGGCGAGTAGTTTTTGTTGGGTTTTTTGTTTGGGTTTTTTTTTTAGTTTTTTAGTTAGAATATGTCTTAGGAGCTAGTTTTGCACGGTTAATATCCTGTAAATTATGTAAAAATAAATGTACATTTAAAGGGTCTAAAAGATTAATGCTTTGGGATAACAAATGTAGAATTTAGGAGTAATAATGTAGTATGTGTCTTCTGTTCCCTTTTCCTAAACTGATCAGTGCCATTATATGTTCTTTACATCAGTTAGTGAAAGCAAAGCTCTAAAATCCTGCATTCTCGCAAGCCTGCAGGGATTGATAATAGCATGTAGGTTACTGTGGGGTAAATTTCCCAATGGAACGATCATCCCACTTCTTTGACCTTCAGAGCGGGTAGCAAGCATCAATATCTCCACATCATGCTCCAGAACATCGCTACCTACGGTTTCAAATGGCCTGGTTCTGATCCAGGCTTTGCCAGGCTCAAAAGACTTGGCATGTACTGGGTGGCCCTTGTACGCAGCTAGTGCTTTGCCTGTTGTGAGCCAAGGGGAGAATTTGTCGAGGGGGACATGATCTGAACTAAGTAGACTACCCTGCTTTACCGAAACAAATTCCTCTCTCATCCCTGTAAGGAAATCGCTGTGAGTTTAATTTAAGTATGGGGGTTCTGTGCTGCTGTTTTGGTAGTAGACAGAGAATATCAGTCTATTAGTTAGATTTCAGTTCCCAAAAAACCAATTCAATAGAATAATAAGCTGCACTTCTGTTTCAACTTTCTGACTTGATTTCTTTTCCTTTTTTCCCTTTTCCTGTTTGTGCTGGGAAAACTTCCTCTTGCTGTCTTACTCTGTCACCTCCAAGGAAAAACCCACCTAAACGGTAAAGGTTTAAACATGTAAATGTCTTGATAATACTGTCTTTTACTCTTTCAAATGTTCCAGCCGTGAAACAAGGAAAAACATTTTAGTTGGGTTAGAGTAATTATAAAGCTGTTTTTGGTTCAGAGAACTGAACCTGTGTTCAGGTTGGCTCGTAGTGCTCACTGTTGCACATTTGCATCCAAACGCAGAAGGTGCCTTTAAACGCTGTGAAAAGTCACAGTCCTGCCCATGTCTTCATAGCTACCCAAACCAAGGTGGTCTTCGAGGCTTTTCACTCTCTGCTCTCTCCTCTCCTTGACACAGCCCCCCGCGGAAGCACATCGTGGATACCTATACGGAGTTTTACCACACACCCACCCACAGTGATGCCAGCAAGAAGCGACTGATTGAAGACACCGAAGACTGGCATCCCCGGACAGGCACCACCCAGTCCCGCTCCTTCCGCATCCTTGCTCAAATCACCGGCACTGATCATAGTGAGTAGCTTGGTGTAAACAAAATAAAAGTAATGGCCTTAGATAGATGTTTTTGAAAGCTGGGGGCAGGGGGGAATAGTAAAAGGATTCAGTCACATCTCTTGCATTTTCCCTCTTGGATAAGAAGTCCAGTAGGCAGAATTTTGATGAGTTCTTTAAAAGAAAAAAGTTTGAGAAGACTATAGGAAAATATTTTTGTAAAATTCCTGCAATTGCTAAGTAGCTCAGGATACATGCATTACTGGACATTATTCCTGATTGAGTTGAATTCTAGATAAACCTTTAAATTTCCATTTCTGCTCCCAAAGATATTGGCATATATGTATTTGTTGTTTCTTTCCCCTTTTGTATCACCAAAATTACAATATTCATGTTCAAATTTAACAGTCCAGAAAAATTGAGGTGTTTTCAGGCACATAGAAAATCTTTGACAGTCATACAAAGTTATGTGATCTGCAATGATTTAACCAATCAGAAACATAAATCCACAGGTCCTCAGTTTATTGCCAGATCATGTTTCTGTCCTCTGCTCATGCTATGTACATGTGATTACATGTACTGCGGACTGGAAGAGATGATGCAGAGAAAGTCATTCCCAGTCATATAATTTTATGATAAAACTTCGATTTCATATCATGCTGTCAGTTATAATTCATTGGCTGAGATCTGTAATGTGTAAAAGCTGCTAGAAGTGCCATTGTGAGATTTGAGCTCAGTCATGTTCTGACTGAGGCAGCTAATGTAGAGCTGTTTCATTTTTCTGTTTTTCACAGCTAGTGCTACAATAAAGAAGGCAGTGAGGATAATCTAACCCCCTCCCTGGGGGCAGATTTGATTAAATCAGCTATCAATTTTCTGGTAGAATTATTCTAGAAGCCAATGATGACATCTCCCCAGAGGAGGATTATTGTCCGTGTGTGATAAATACTCTCAACTTGGACAGTTACCTGGTTGTTTTGTGGTCCTACATTGCTCTAGTCTATTAATGGTCATTGTCTATCTTTGGATTCTCTTCATTAATCCTTGTAAGGGCAGAATATGAGACCTGAACATCAAATAACACATCATCTAGTACTGATGAATTAGTGATACTGAAAAATACTGTAAGAAAGTGACTGCAACTAGATTTGCCAAACTTAAAATCAGGGCTGGGAATTTACATTATCCCATGTGCAGCCCTCTAGCCACCTCGATGGGTCAGAGCCTGGCTGCAAACAGATGCTTGGATTATCACCTGATACAAACCAACTGGATGTTCATCCAGAAGAAATGCCTCCCAACTTCCATTCATCTTCCCCGTCTCAACTCACCTTTCTCAATGACAACGTGGAGAGTGGGCCAAGGGAAAGGGCAGAGCCTTTCACCAATCTGGCTGTCAAAGGGGCTCTTGAAGTTTATAGACATATCTCGTTTCCGTTAGGGTGTATTTAGAATCGAGGACTCCTAACGAGCCTTGTTGTAATATCCTGCTGTGGTGAATACATTGGCACAGGGGAGAATCTCGGTGTACAGTGGTACAGTGCCTTTGAAAATAAAAATTTTCTGGTTTCTTGCAGTGAAAGAACCAGAACATGAGCCTGCAAAGAAGACTAAGTGAGTTGATGTTTTACCTTTTTATTACTTCAATAGTCTGCATGTCTTAATTCTTAACTGACAGTGTTTGGTGCGTTTGTGTGACATCTGGGTGTTTTTAAAATGTTGCTTCTTTTTTGTCCTTCTACTTCAGCATGTAAAAATCAAGATCTTTTTCTGCATAGACCAATCTTTCTAAATCTGTTGGTGCAGTCCAATATTAATGTTTGTGCAGCAGTTTGAGATTTTCCGTAAACTTGGACTGATTTGGTTTTCTGTACGAGGTCAGCTTGTCGACGTGTTTTCCTAAATCTAACCAGGCATTTTTGATTTGCGAGTGTGGATCAGATTCCAAGGCATAACTGGAAAGTATTACTGTTCTGGACTGCGAATGAGGGTCACCCGTCTCCTTGCTTTGGGATAAGCATTGCTCAAAATGAGGACCAACCAGTGGCTAAATCTAATGGTTCCTGCAGTCAGTAGGAGTTTTTCTGCTGATTTTGCCTAACACTGGCTCCAAGTTTTTTGGCAGAGAGGAAGGCAACGTGCAGATAGGAATAGTGCATGGAGATTGCATGCTCGCTTGTGTAACTGATTAAGACAAACGTTCTTTCTTTCCTTCTTTCTTATTTTTCTTCTATCACTTCTTTCCACAGGGAAAAGGTTCCCATCCACGTCTTTAGCCCCAAATACACAAAATTACGTGACTGGCACCATGAAGTCTCAGCACGTGTTCTTAATGTCCAGTGATTTTACCCAAGTTGCAAAAGCAAAATAAAAACACTTCCTTCCTTTCTTCTTTTCCATCTGCTTTGGGGAAAAAAAAAGAAAAAGAAAAAGGAAAACATTTCACTAGCCTTACTGCAAGAGAGATTCTAGCCTTTTCTATACTTTTCTAACACTTTCCTACTGATGTATAAAAAATTAGATGAAAATGTTTTTGTGCTAATCACTAGTTGACAAAAAAAATACATATTTAAAACAGAACAACTTGGGTGACAGAATTTCCCTTCATGGGGGAGGAGATGGCTGTTGCAGTTCTTTTTTGCCTTAAAGGAGTCATTTGCATCGCTGAGTTTGAGTTACTGTAGGTTCTTAGAAAGCAGAAAATTATGAACAAAAGAATAAGAAATTCTGTTACTTTGATTTTGGGGCTGGGAGAAGAAGACAAAGAGGGACTGTATACGCTTATTTCAAACTATTGTACTTACCAGGATAATTATCTTGGATTTCACTAGATTTCCAGCAGGTCAATTTTAGAGTGGTTGTAAATGTTTTACAAAGTAGAACAAGAAGACAGGCTGCTTTTGAGCAAATAAAAAAATAAATAAAAATAATAAAAAATTTCCGATGTTGTGAATCGAAGTGCAAGCTCAATATAAAGGTTCTGCTGCTTAAACTAGTAGTATGTTCATATTGTGAAAAACTTAGGAAAAAATTGAGCAGAATGTTGCTGTGTATCTGTAAGAGCTTCAACGCATCCTCTAACCAGAACAAGATAAGACAGTAGTATTTATTTATTACAGAGTGAAGCTCATAGGCTTTCTTGTGTTTATAAAAGCTTCATGGCCCTATGGTTCTCCTGTAAAATAATGTATTATAGTAGCTACACATTCGTTAATTTATGCTTTCTGAAGCTTGAAGAGTATTTTAATAAAAGTTGCTTTTATCTTAGCTCTGTCTGTTTTTCTTTTGAGTCTCTCTGACTCCTTGAACAGTCTCCTCACGCACGGAGCTGTAATTTCATTGCACCTTCACAGATTATAGTAAAAAAAACAATTAAATCCCTGCTGCATAGTAGAAACAATCTGAATTGTACAAAACTATCACAGTAACAGAGTTCCCGATCGTGTTAAAAATGGGGTATGTGGTTGTGCTGTCAAAATTGACAGATTTACAGAAATCAATAAAATGATTGACCCTTTGGGGGGCTACAGGAGTAAGAATTGTACTAAATAAAACTTGCTCTCGGCTTTTGCAATGCTTTATTGAATCAGAGAAGTTTCAAACCTTCAAAGGTGAATTGTGAAGCACATATAAAAGCCCAATCTTTTATAATTGCTTAATGAGAACCATTGCAATTGACTCATAGTTTGCGCAGCTGACCTACATGCTTTTCTGATGGAATTAGTCCTGTGAACAGATCAATGTCCACTGAAAATGCTGCTGCAGGCTTGGGGGGGTTGGTTCTTTTATTGCCCAACGTGGAAAATTGAAAGGAGTGGAGACCTTTGGAAGCATTTTAAGCTTGTATTTCCTTTTCAGATGGTTTATACTGCTATACAGTACAGCAGTAGCTTATGGTATTTGTCATTTTGTCTTTAGGAAAAACCAAACAGAAAATGGAGACTTCAGGTAATAGCCAAGTTATCTAACACTAACAATCACCAATGTGGATGCCTCACAATGCACAGCATAAAGTACAATTAGATTTGCACTGGTAATGATGGACGAAGGCATATCACATCTTACACACCTTTTGGGTTAACTCCTTAGGGACAATAGGGGAAAATATTCACTTTGATAATTTCACTAAAGACTGTTTTGAAGAGAAGTGCCAATCAGTTTGATCCCCCTGCCATCTCATAACTGGGTAGTGAGTACTATGTTACTAAACCCCAAGTGTGTTACTGAGTGCACATACACCACGATATAATAGTTTGATAGAATACTGCATATTAAACTAGGAATGTGAAGTAGTGTATTAAAATTGTTTTGCTGGGTTTAAAGAATTTTTTGTGAATGGAAAGGAAGATGGGAGTTTCAGAGGACATCCATGCAATGAAAACTGAAAAGTTATCACTTAGACTCTGTAAAGTTTTCTTAATAAGGGCAGAATGGCTTGACCTTCAAGTATTTTTATGTTTTGGAGATGTCCCTAGGTAATGAGAATATCTTCACGTTAGTATTTAACTTACCATTATGTTTATCTATCTTACTATCTCTTATCCCTTTGAAGGGTGAGTTGCTTTAGTGAGAAATGGAAGATAAAGCCTCTCTAAATAATCCAAAGAATAGAAGCCTCTGTTTTGATGAAAATTAAACATAGATAGTCATAGAGTCTATCTATTGAAGATATGAGTATGGTTTGAGAAAGGCTACAAAAACTATTAGTTTCCTATAAACTCATAGTAATAAATCACTAGTTCCAAAAATGTTTTATGAATGTGTGGAATGAATTTCATTTACTGCTTTAAAGATGTCGTTTCTTTGCCCAATATCCCTATTGCACAATACTTATTGACGTTAAATTTTGGACTTTGTTACTATTTCCAAAACAATGGATTGCTTTTCCGTTTGCATGTGGATAACATGCTCTAGCTCATGTCCGATTCCCAGCATACATCTGATCTTTGATAAAATATTCTGAGTGGTTTTTTATATAAATGAATAAGCTTGTATTTACGAGACCACTGAGAAAGATGAATGTGGCAACAAACAATGAAACAGAAATTTCTCTTCCATCAGTAATCTACAGATAAATATCCCAATATAATAATGTTCAACTTTTCAGACAGACATCATCCAAGACAAATGCCCTGTGGATTTTTTTTATTGTTTACCCCTAAACTGTGACCCACTAGGGATTTTTGTGTGGATAAAATAGATTTTTCTTTTCAGCTGCTTAAAGCAGTTACTTAAAGCTTACGTAGGCAAAGTCTAGCCTTTATGTAAAGTTTATTTCTGTGTTTTAGTAACTGATTAATTCTAATTCTGCAGCACCCTATTTCCAAGTATGTTTTAGATGTTCACTTCTAACCATCTTCTTTTGAGCAAACAGGTACAGATGTGGTTTCGGCCTTAAACTGTAGAGTCAGTTCATTGTTCCGAGTGAAGCTGTGTCTGGGGGTTTTTTCCATAGCCACTGGAAAATATTTGCCCCACTCTTGGTCACTCCTGAAACAACCTGTCATAAATCATATATTTATTCC